>OOFJ01104615.1:0-11837 GCA_900323375.1 Benthosema glaciale
ACACAAAAACACGCCCCCCCCCCCCCCCCACACACACACACACAGAAGAATACACACCTGCATACTATCGTTATTAAGACTTTCCATTGACTACACACATACTGTCTGTATCATACCTAAACTTACTTTAACCTCAGTATATCCCTCAATATAAGCTTGATCCAGAAGCTTGTGAGGACCATGGAAAATGCGCACGCGCACACGCACACGCACACGCACACGCACACGCACACGCACACGCACACGCACACGCACACGCACACACACACACACACAAGAATAGAAATGGAAGGCCAAGCCAGAATGCACATTGCATTTGTCTTTTACACATTATTATGCACAATTGATAAAGTTATCAAGTATAATTATTTCATTAATGTTGTCATTTTATCAACCAGGCCCCTGGCCCCTTGCCATTTTTGTAATGTCCCGGCAGACGCAGGTTCAGCATCTATTTGAGTAGACCTACAGTATCGCAGGGAGGTGCAGTCAAACCGCCAAGGCAGAAACATCACTCTCAACACAATGACAAATCTATCAGCGGAGACAAATGACGTCAGGGACTCTGTTCAGAGCGCCTCTCTGCCAGCCTCCTGAACGCAGCATTAAATGTAGCGAGCACACCAACATCATTTAACAAAAGCCACTAATCACAGCTTTGCTTGATTGACAGGAGAGTTGCCATTTAGGAAATGCAGAACACTCTTCCGCAGTAATTAAATTTGATTGACACCAAGTCTAATAATACAACAACAGGCTCTTAATTTACATTAAGAAGAATGATCGGTGGGCCATCAGGGGTCTCGCCAAATACCTACTTCAGTGCAAGTCTTGTGCCCCAATATGGGCATAATGGCACACTTGGAGACGATTGGGCCAATTAGAGAGTGTTTAATCAGCTTCCAGCTCCTTTAGGGGACTGTGCCAGAACAGGAGCTTTATTCATAGTTAGCATAGAAGCATGGAAATGTGCTTAATAACCACTTTTTACAACAACTTTAACCCCAGCGTCCTTATTTTGGGCATGCATAGGCAAGAGGCGAAATACACACACACACACACACACAAACACAAACACACGCACACACTAATAACTATGGATATCGTTTACTAATCAATTAAATTGATTATCTGTTGCACCCCTATACAGTAGTCTTACAGCGTGCAGACCTAAAACCAAAAGGGCCGAAATAGGATAAAGAAGGAGAGGACTCTCAGAGCCAGAAGTGGAGACGGTGAAGTGGAGAGCTGGAGCTGAGTATGAACAAACACTTTGATGGATTCCTGTGACCCTTGTCAAATGATCATTTCAACAAGCAGATTTCCAGTGGGGCAGAGTGGCTTGTCACGGTCAGTGAAGTGACGCGACACAGTGGCAGCAGCCTCTCATGTTGTGTACTGTATGTGTACTAAAGGCTCTAACTGTCCCTTTAGCACAACGCCTTGTCAAAACCATGACACAATTTAACAATGCGATCCCAACCAGATTTTTATTTAATTCCCCCATAGCCCATAGCACAGGGTATTTAAATGTATGTACAAACGTAGAAAATGAGATTAAAAGATCGGTCTGAAAACTTATTTTTATAGTATATTTTATACTTTATGCAAATGTCAGACAACTGAACTGACCACATGAAGTCCGTTTTGTTCTATGACATAAATTGCACCGGAAACTACCTCAACTGTGAATTTTGAATCTGTTATTGTGCATTTTAAAGAAAATAATATGATATTAATATGAAACAAATCCAAGTGTTGCTTTGTGGCATTCGTGAGTCTTATGTCAAGTCTATATCCCTCGCCCCGGCTTGTTTGTTCATACTCACCCACCCTGCACAGTGCTCCATTGCTGCACTTTTTCTTTTTACACCCACCCACACACACACTTCATATTTCAGAAGTGTTTCAGAACTGAAGTGGGTTCAACAGTCAGAGAGTGTAGCCTGTTCCCCAAAATAATCATCTCTACGGAGCTGTAAAGTCTTCCCATGAGTTTCAGGGGGACAACAGCAAAAAAGTTCCAACTCCAGAGAAAGCACAGGTTGGCCTCTCTCTCTCGTGTGGCAGGTTCAGCTACAGCCTGACCCATGCCAGAAAAAAAGCTGAGTCTGATTGCGATCCCGATTTTGGAGAGTCCTAGAGACAAGCAACATGGTATTTTGTCCAAAATGTACAAGGCCTAATTCAACTTGATTTTTTTTTTTTAAATTTAAGTTAAACATGTTTTTACATTCAAACATAGCCAATCTTCAAGCTCACAACGTGTTGTAAAGCGTTACGAATTTCTGTAGTAGATATTGCACTGTAGCTATTTTTGAAAGGTTCTGGAAAGGTTTTTAAAACCTTTGACACATTTTGCCTATAATGAATTAATGGCACGAGTACAGCATTCAGCAGGTTGAAAGTGGTAAAAAGAAATCGTCTTTCTGGCGTTTCAGCGTTAATTACCCTAAAGTGGATACAAGCTCTATATCCACTACGGCTAGTCTAGTGGTTCATTTAAAAGGTAAGGTAGATTATGGTTTGTAAGGACTCTTCAGTCTTGAGAAGTGGCACTCTCTGCATATACAGTATGTATATATAATTCACACACACACACACACACGCATGCGCGTGCACACACACACGTCACGCGCACGCGTTGACTCTGAAGTTCTGCTTATTCTCAAGTTATCAGTTACCCCATCACTTCTCTTTAAACACCTGCAAGAATAAAATATCTCCCGGCTGAACAGTGGAGACATAAATCATCTGCACTGCACACGGAGACACATCCCAGGCCTGCTCGGGTTGTCAAACATGAAGAATAAAGATACTGTCCTTGTGGGGGTTTCTGCTGATGAAAGGAAAGCATAAGGAAAGGCAGACAGTAAGGGTGGGAGAAAGAGTCAGTTTGTAATTAATGAGCATGTACGTCAACAAAAAATGTAACGCATTATATGATCAGTTTGCTGCGTCATTGATTTCGGTTATTGTACTACAATTATCATTATTATACTTAGCCTATTATTCAATTATTTGATGGAAATCCATCGTATATTCATTAATCAATATTGTGTACAACCCGTCAAGTGTCAAAACCCTTTTCATTAGAAAATATGGCTTCTACACAGTGTAAAGATGTGCTATTAATCGCTCTATCCCCCACACTCTCTGTCCTTGTCAGTCTCACTCTAAAAAAAAAAGTAATTGCGTCTCTTGTCGTCCTCCATTTCTTGCTCCCTGTCTGTCGGTCCGTCCATTGGTTTTTCTCTAAACAAATAATTAGACGAGTGTCTTCCATGAGGCCTTGTTATCTTTCTGTTGTACCACTGTTCTCCCGTCACATGAGTAAGGAAACGTTGTCAGATTTGATCTCGCTGGAGCACATCAAACAACCAAACTCATCTTACAGGTCTTGGGCTTGACTTTCTCCTCGGCTTCGCTTCTTTTGTCTCTCGTTATTGTTATATGGCCCATTAGGTAGCCTCGGTCCCAGCAGGCTTACTCAAAAGCCTGGTCACAAAATAAGGGAGAGACACTATCGGCTGAAGCGTCGGTTGGAACACCCGTCTGCATTTCCCCCGGATACGATATTTTCTTGACCAATCACAGCACTTGTTTCATTCACGGAGAATGTAAACTGATTTGTAAAGCATCAACGTAATTTATTTGGGGCGGTACTTCCGCCAAAATCCCGCAACTTCCGCCCAAAATAAAATGATAGCGTCTACAGCGTGCTCATCAGGTGGGTAGCTGTCTATAAGAGTGACTGTGTGTCCACCTCCACAGCAGTGGGACTCGGATCGGTCTGAAACCTTGCGATCATTTCGTACGATGTCATGGACAACTGACCACATGAAGTACAAGACCCACTCCGTCATTAGATCACTGTTCTTTTTCTCGTTCTCTTCGTTTCTTCTTCCCGTTTGTTTTATTGTAGTTTTCTTTCTCTTACATAACTTTTTAATTGTTTCTTCTAACAATGTGCCTCTGTCTGGGGGTGATTCTATGGTCACTTGAGAACAGGCTTCCGATGTGATCTAAGGTTTCTCAAAGCCGTTTTGAAGTGTGTGCTGGGGGTGTGCAGGTCCACTTTCCTTTTTGTTCCATTTCTAACACTCTTGGCCTTTCTCAACCTCCCTCTAAATCGATCCCTGGTCAGGTTTAACATCTCTGACAGCAGAAGCAGTGCGGAAGTCTCCTAACTAACAAGGATGCCTTACCGAGACTTTAGATTAAAGCTTCCAGCACCTTGCCGTTGCCTGGTGGTCGCGAAGGTCATGAGAAAGGTGTGATACAGATAATAAATAATATACCCATTTTATTCGGTGCTGTCTGTTCGCTACGTCTTGTCTGGGGATGTTGCAGTATTATTTACAGACATTATTAAAAACTTTTACTCCCTATCCTCCTAGGAAAAAAAGATTAGATTAGCTTCTTTCATTATCACTCTGCCCAATAGAAAGCCCGAGGAGACCTGCCAGCCACATCTTATAAGTTCACAGAGAAAGACAGACACCTGGATCTCACCCCATAATCTATTTATTTCTCCCCATCTCTATTTTTTCTTTCTTTTTGAAGTGTTGAGTGTAAATCCTTTACACTCCCTACGCTGCTGTCAAAACTACGCCTCTCTCTCCCCAGTCCCCACTTCCACGTACTTCAAAATAAAGTTGCATAGCGAGGACCAAAGCCACATTTTTGTTGGACTCGATTATTTACAACTATCTTTTGCCTCATTTCACTTGGAAGGCAGCATGTATTCTAGTCTGCTGGTTTCATGCTCCGGGCCTCTGGAGTGTGGGAACTCGGGCGCAATGGCATTATTCACCTCAGTGCATTTCAATTCCCTATGTTCCAAGCAGCAACTTGACACTGTCAGAGGTTTCTCCATTTAGCACCGATTGTACTGTAAAGAGCTCAATGAAGGGTTCAGGTGTGCACCATGTGGAATACTGGTATACTACAAAATATTGAGTGTTCATTTAACCACTTAAAACCAATATGTTGTTGTTGAGCGGAGACCCTCTAGGCTCTAAGTAACTAGTGTGTGAAAATAGTCTGCTTGCAAATCTTCTCCAGAATCCATGTTAATTTAATAGTGGTTCACTATTGTGTTTAGGACATAGGACTCTACTGTACCTAAACTCCGCAAAAAGAAACATGTCCAAAAGAACATTGACTACAGCAACTTTCAAATCACGAGGGGCTTTGTTTTTTCAAAAAAAATCATGTGTTCTGCAGAACTCTGGGTTTGTGCAGAATCTCTGGAACTATAAATGAAATTACACGTTATATTTTATATATTTTACTGTATTCTAAATAAGCAATATCATCTCATATTCTGGGCCAATGGGCATTTTCTTTCCCTTTGCTGAACCAATAATTATGCAGAAAAAGCTGCATCAGATTTCACCTCACATTTGCAATATTCAGCAGGAAAAGGAAAGTTTTTGTCAATACCATATGAGCAGATTGTAAAACTAAAAACAGTGGTCTCTGGTGTACACACATGAAGAAGCCCTGGTACATGGTACATGCTCTACACAGCCTACTCTACTATCAAACTAGAGAACAAAATTAACGTTGTTTTATGCTCGAGTATGTCTTATTTTCAGAGACAAATCCAGTGTGGCAGGGACAGGAACAGCAGCCAAGCTAACACGGTAGATGTGAATGGAATGGGAATTGTTACATAGCTACAAAATTCCTTCACAGACAAAGGTGATGCTTATTAAATTTGATCACTAACCAGTTAAGTCCTATATACTTCCTATATAGTGAAAATAGCCAATTGTTGAACATTTTAGGTTTTTGAAAGTTTTCGAAATCTTCGCCTAAAGGGAGTTGGAATTGGAGTGATTTTAGTGGCCCAAAACAGGTATGGCAGGTTATTTACGGGATCACATGATGGGTGTCAGTAAGATATTAGTTAGATATAAATAAAATGCAGTCCAGTTTCATTGCCTTATACTTTGTTAAGTTTGTTTGACCTCAGTCAGAACATTACCTAATATCTGTAAGCCTACCATCTCTCTTCACCTCCAGACAGTGCACGGAGCACATTGTACTCCTGCATGTAATTACAAGGAAACCTTGAAAATAAGGACAACCATTCCGCCTTTGCAGTCTTGTCCAGGTCTGAGACCACCTCCAAAGAGAGCGTCAATTAGACTCAATGTCAAGGGCACAACCAAACAATCTCAGCTCAGTTGTTATCGTTTGTTGCTGGAGAGCACAACAATCGTTTGTTGCTGGAGAGCACAACAGGGAACACAGAGCTCTTAGCACTTAGTGGAGGCTGTCCTGTTGGAGCTGTGGTTAGGAAGAGTGATAGAGAGGATGCGGAGGGAAGATATGATGCTGGGACACTAGTATACGGAAGAATTGTAACAGCTGAGGTCCTTACAAATTAGGAGCGCTTGTTTCGTAGTTACTGCCATTTGTGCCATCAAGAGTACAGCACACAGAACGCAAATATTACATGCCGATAAAGAAACTAAAACAAAATAACAACCCGAATAAAAGCATCAACTTGTATGAATGAGGCATTATATATTATATATATATATATTATTATATTAACAAATTAATAGTTTAATGATTCAAGATTAAAGGTTAATGAGTTATTTGTCACACATATTGCTGTATAATGCGAAATGTGTTCACCGCATTTGAAATCAATCTAAATGCTTTCATTTATTTTGAAAAAGGACGATCATTAATTATACTAAAATAATAAATGCGTTATGAACATCGTTAGGTTGTAGATTTGGTATTTAATGACAAAGTATAAAAAAAGACCATGCGATTTGGTCATTTCATTAAGCATTTGTATGGCAGTGTGCATAGACATAAAAAGGTAGTCGCCTCCTTTGGCTCTGGGGTGTCTCTCTCTCTTGAAGGCAACATGGAGGCAAACTTTCCCGATATTCCTTGTGAAGCATAGCGGAAGCGTGGGCGGAAGCTTGCCAAGCTTCACAGAAGGGGAAGTACAATAGGCCAATCAGAGACACGACTCCCTCTTTCCCAGCGGCACTTGCTTTGGTTAATGCAAACATTTGTTTCCGCATGCCAATAAAGCTCCTTTGGATTGAATTGATAAGTCCCGGAAAAGACACGCTGTGATTCACTTCCGTTTGACTTCCGCCTTCAATGGAGACATGTCGCTCCAACGAACTGCAGCGGCCAATGAGGCATCTATTTTGTTTAATATCTGTGGCGCCAGTGGCGGTGTGGCTCTGCTCATGTGATATCTCAGATTACCTGTGCATAGAGTCACGGCTCTGATATCAACAATAATGTCTCAATGAACTATCGCTGCGCTGGATTTACACACATTGATTTGTTGATGATACAAAAATAAAGCATTAAAAACATGTGTCTCGATTATTCAAGTAAATGAAAAGGTTATCAATATGTTAACAAAGCTCGATATTCCCAGCCCTAACAAGAGGATGGAATTACAAAGAAGGAATTCAGGGAGATTTTACTTGCTGTTATTGGAGAGTAGATCGTCACAGATTCAGGGTCACAGAAGAGAAACAAAGAGGTTGGCTACTGTCTATCAATTCGGCTATCAATATAAGAATGTCAGCCAAGACCTACAGAGATGCTCTTTGGATAGTAAAAGGCTAGCAGCTTTCTCTGTGATACATTTTCCTCACTAATCATTTTTGTAAAGCCGTCATTCAAACATCTAGCCATGTTCTCATTATCTCATTTGACAAGAGCTGGTGCATATTATTCTCATCATTGTATTTCCTTTAAGTGTCGTTAAAGCCCAGCACAATGACCGACTCACAGTTTTCACACAGTAAAGTCTGGTGTGTTCATTTAACTCTTGAGGGAAAATAGGTATCCTTATGGAATCATTTAACAGTACAAAGTACACAGTTAAATGAACACACCAAAGTTTACTGTGACAGGAGACCCAACACAGTGAGATTTTTGACAGACACATAATGTAACGCTCAGGAGACTACAGTGAAATTTTGATTATATTCTTCCAGCAAGACTGTATAATTATTGTCAGTCCCTTAGGTGAGGGGGAATGGGTGTCCAGGACAATGGTGGAGAATTATCTTGGAATGGAGCATAGTCCTTGGTGGTTTGCACCAGAGCAGATTAAACATTTCACAGTATGCTTTTAATTATGAGCTATCCCTATATGCCCTCTTCGACTCTTTCTATGTGAAAGCCCTTGTGGGTGATATTCAACTGAATTCATTTGATTTCATTCATTCTCCCATTCAAATAAATAAAACAGTACAGGCACATAAGGGACAAAAAGTTATACAATATTAAATCAACACACAACTAGAGGTTATAACTATATATATAAAGAAAACTGGATCTGTAGGACACACCAGAGATACAACACATAACATAACAGGTCAACCACTACTACCACAAAATAGAAGTAACGGGGTACTGTAGCTGTAGGAAGAGATATATGGGTGTCTGCCTAGTCTATCCTCTCGGAACTCTCCACAACTGTAGAACTACAGTTGTGGAGAGTTCCGAGAGGATAGAATAGGCAGCTCCCTCCATAGATATCGTAGTCTCTAGGAATGTTTGCAACCATAGTCCATAATTCAGCTTATCTCCATTCTTCTGGTATATTGCAACCAGTCGTTTAGCACAGGGGGACAACAAACTTGATCATTTGCTCCTGCAATGGCACCCAAGTGTGCTTTCTGGTCTAGAGATGCGGGCACTGCATGGAGCAAGCACGAGAGAAATATTGGTTCACCGATCACCGAGTTCACCGAGTTTACTAAACATACTGTGCTGAAAATATAGTAACTAAAATGAAAAGGAACATATTGCTGTCTAGGAAATGTTCCAAGTATACATACGCTGGAAATAATTAAAGCTTTAGTCTTGTTTAGTCTAGTACACCTGGAGTACTGCCCAGCCATTTGCTGCAAAGAAAGATATGCAAAAATTGCAAAACAAGCTCAAAACGAGGCTGTCAGATTAGCTCGCCGTTGCTCTAAGCACGCACATGTGGAAATGCATCTGTTGTTTTTTAAT
This sequence comes from Benthosema glaciale, assembly GCA_900323375.1. Lineage (NCBI taxonomy): Eukaryota > Metazoa > Chordata > Actinopteri > Myctophiformes > Myctophidae > Benthosema > Benthosema glaciale. The sequence continues at coordinate 9,025 of OOFJ01104615.1, forward strand.
AATTATTTTTTTTTTTTTAAATCTCTCATTTACTTTTGTATTTTTATTTGATTGTATATATTTAAGACTGCAAATAATTGTACAGTGAATGTGTGCGTGGAGAGCGGACGTGTTGGACCCCAGGAAGACAGCTTTTGTCATGACAAATTCCTAATAAACAATAAACATTATTTGTAAGGATAGGCATAGTGGAGGCAGCCTAGGGAGTTCAGGTCAATTTATCTTTTAAATACAAAATTGTGTTGATTATTATGCTCAATTTGCTCATGTCCACCTACACTATGCATACAAGGCCAGATGTTAAGTAACACTATCTTTATACTGTCTTTAAAGCGTCTTTGTAGTGTCTTTATATTATTGTGTTACCCATTTTGTTACTGGTGTTACTTCTCTGTGCTTCTTCTCTACACCTTTATGTTCGTTTCATCCTTACTCCTGTGTGCTGCTATGAATTTCCCTCTGGATTAAAATACTATCCTATTCTATCCTAAATATGTTACTTTGAATTAAATTTCTTATTCGCAGCCAGGCTTTCCAAATACCAGCTGTCCAAATTGTACTTCTTTGCTTGCCTGATTCCAGATATTAAGTTCTTCTCATTAGCCTGGCCTAGATATCTACAGTACCAGAACAGACACACCGAACAAGAATTGTTATGGGATTGTCTACAATTGAAATTGGAACAAGTGACCAATTCCAAAGACTACAGTTGCTCGGCAGCAGCTGCAGAGAGCAATCAGGATATAAAATAGCAGACTTACTGAAGTGCTGTTACGATTTCAAGATGGCAAGTCGTGTAATAACACCACAGAGATTGGCTGTCCACTTCAATTCATCAACTTCTGAAGACTCATTCAAAATGGATGGAGGTAAAGTAAAAGTTAAAGAATACTGGCAGTATTTTTGGGGATTTTGTTTTACCTCAATCCATCATTGTTAAATGCATGAGTGTTGTGTTGCTACATAGTCCACTAACATTTCCACATAAACATAGTTAATCATGATGATATAATATGTCCCATATGTGAGCCTGTTACGGAGGATGATGAAACGCCCATCATTTGCTGCATAGTAACTTTGCGCTGTAATGTGCTGAATAACTTTGCATCGTAAAACAGTCTGTGGAACCATACCTTGAATAGAGAGATTTTCTAGGGTAAAACACTTGTGCACACAATCTTGATAAGCATACCCAACCCCCCATGCTCTCTTGGGCAACCAATCACAGAGGCAGTGGGCTGCGGAAACCAGTGTTTAAGCCACCCCATCCCCATCCACCATCACCATGGTGATGGTGGTTCCAAGCAGACTGGGGGTGTGTGGGGATGGGGGGGGTTGTTGGATTATCTCATTAGCAAGCTGGTGATATTTAGTGACATTTTATGAGTGGACAAGTAACACACATAGTTTTCGCCCTCTGGCACCTGGAAGTATGGGTCACGCAAAATTTGACAAGACTGCAGAAATAAAAGAGAAGCAGTCCATCGACTCAACTTTGAAATACGGAGTGTGTGTTTTTCCTCCGTGCCTCCAGTTCCTAATTGCGGTGGGTTTAATGAATGAGCAGACGGCAATCGACACAACATGATGTGGCTGAAATAGCTGCGCTTGTCATGGCATTATTGAGTACCCTCAGCCGGAACCAGAATATTAGTCCTTTACTTGTGAAACCAAGCCATTACCGTTGACAGCCTAATCCTAACGCATTCACTCCACTCACTGATCCAGTGATCCATCATCCATGTTTGAACACTGGGCCATGATTAGAGCATGCCTGCACACTGAATATTACCATGCGTAGGGGCAAGTCAGGACAGTGTGTGCGTGCGTGCGTGCGTGCGTGCGTCAGATAGGGAGAGACACACACTGTATTAGAAATGAACCCTGATCCGCCTATCACGCCAAACAGAGGGTACATCTGGTACACAGAATATCTCGTAATGAGGCATTTACAGATTTAATCTTAAACTTCTCAAACCGTCTATAGACAGCGATCTGCCTGGATAATTTCAAATGATCTGTCATTTCAACTCCAGAAACACCCCCAAAATATTTGCTCTGTGAATGTTCTTAATGGTACTAGGTTCACAGGACTATTTAGCTTTTAATTAAAGATACACCACAGGTAAAATGTTAAATTGGCAAAAGCGGTTTTAAATATTATGCCCCATAGATGTAATTAACTTTCATTCCTTTAGAGGAATTTAAACTGAAGTACTGAAGTACTGATTTATGTATGTACACGACGCGTCTCTTTTGAAAAAGACATAATTTAAAATGGCTTGGTGGCCCTGTAATACATAATGAGAGCCTATAAGGAGGCAAGGGTCTTTTGAAATGGCAATGGCAACCATTAAAGTTCAACTTCTTGTCAAATTTGAACATTACAGCCAGTTGTAACATTGCAGGCAGAGAAATGCTTGCAATTCAAGCATGTCCTCAACAGTAAAAGTATAAAGGAAAGCTTGTAGTTGGCAAGAACAACAACACATCATTCTGCCTTAATACCATGTCTTCCAAGACACATCATTACTTAGCACACATACTCTTGTTTACATCTGCGTGCTCACAGTTATGGAGGTGCATGCATATTATCTTAATGAGATAATGTTGGGTAGTTTGTGATGCATCGTTATTTATCAATCATGTAGTGTGGGTAGGTCTGAGATTAAAGGGAAGATGATGTTTGAAGTTTCTCCTCATTATGTGTGTGATGCAAACCGACTTCAGAACTACTGTATCACCAAAGAGACTGGAAAAGAAATGGCAGGGAACATTTTCTCAGAGTCAAATTAACACCCGGGGGGGGGGGC
>OOFJ01104630.1:0-14657 GCA_900323375.1 Benthosema glaciale
GGGGTTATGGAGTGACTGTGCTCTCCTGACCGGGGCAGGAATCATGTGGAGACTTAGTAGTCGACATTAACATTTCACTCGGCACGCAGGAGCTGTTTATTCTCCATGACAGTGTGGAGGGGGGGATATCCCACTTAATGCACAGAGGAAATTGATTTCAGAAGACACAGAGGCTCATTATACAAAACGGCCATGTCCTGCAGACTTAACAAAGCAGCCGCTTCTGGGTTTAAAGGTCAGCAGCTTGGGAAAACAAGCATGCAAGCGTAGTTCGGTACGAAGTACTACATGTTTTGAATCGTGGAATACACATCCTTTTGTCCCTTCCAGTGACAACATGGTAAATGTGTTATTTATTGCTCAGATAGGCCTAAATAAATAAAAAACCCTCTGCGATTGTTATTGATTTCAGCCTCCATGGCGGCTGATTAATTAGCATTGAGGACAAGCAAGTCTGACTCGCGGCATCACAATGGCAATTCAACCGTATTGTCTACAGCAGAACGCAGACAGACCTCCCCTCAGTATATGTACTGTAACAAGGAGAATCTCTATACAGCACAATGAACGCGGAGACCCTTTTCCTGCCGCGGGAGGGTTGTTTCTTTTGTCCTGCTGAGATGGAGGGCGGGAGGGCGTGCTAGAGGGAGGGAGAGGAAGGCGAGGTGCTGCGAAGGGGGCTGCATCTGTGTGCGTAGCCACTTGCCACCGTGGATTATGATATTCATCACATGGCGCCGTGCCATTAGCCCTGGTGTGGCAATACAAACAGCCCTCGGTGATAAGTAGACAGTGCGGCGGATGATTGCAGCCCCGAGGAGAAGGGGGAGTTTGAGGTGTTGAACCGGAGCCAAGCCAGCTCCTTCATCGTCAGCCAAGGGAAGGTGTCACAGCCCTGGCAGCCCACGCCAGGCTGAGCGCCACTCTTCTTCAGCAACCATCAGAAAAACAAATGCTTCTTCTACGCTGTGACCTCGGGGTGGAACGCACATTAGAGCCATCCATGATCACAGTGATTCAGCGCTAATGCGCATTGTCGGGAGCCTTTGCCCCGAAGTGGCCCTTGTGGTGGGAAAAAAAAACACATGCTTTCTATTTCAGAGCAGTAAATCAGCCCACCCCACAGTATAGGAAGGTTAAAAGTATAGACAACAATTTATAGCCAAAGACGACTATAAAGATTTCCAACAGATAAAATGATGAATACAAAGAGAAGTCGGGCGGGGTGTGTGATAATTGTCACTGCAAATAATCTTACGGGCTGGGGGTCGGCACCTGTCAGCAAGGAGTGTTGGGCAGGAGGAGTATGGGTCTACCTGGTGGTCCTCTTGGTGGGGGCTACTCACTGGTGAGTCAGCAGAAAACAGCAGTGTCAACACACATAATGTGTGTGGGGAAGAATCAATTGGCATAACGACTAAAATAATTATCAAACTGGGGCCATGTCACCATCCCGTTGCTAGAAACATTTATTGAAAGCCTGTTGATTGCATGGCCATTCATTTTCACACGTTTTGGACATCACCCTATACACTTCATCATCCGGTCCTGGCAAAACCATATCCACAGAGACGGAGTTTGGTGCATGACCCGCGAAAGGAAAGCTCGAGAACCGAGACCCTCTGAGGGGAATGTTTGCCGGGATGCTGGCTGCATCCTGGCTCATGGAAAATGAGGAGGTTTGATGCAGAGTGCTGGCGTGCGCAGGCAGGCAGAATGCTTCCTAATGCTCAGGCTAGTTCTAATGAGGCGGCTTGATGTAGCAACCAGGCCCAGTGGGCCCAGCGAGTACCAGATGCCGGCTGTACCCTCGCTCGCTCTCCCTCCAGCACAGCCCACATTTACCACTCAGGCCATCTGCTGCCATGCGGCACAGTCAATATTTAGCCGTTGGGGGAAAGGGACAGGCAGCAGGCTGCACCTACATCATTACAGTGCAATCTCGCTCTCTTTTTCTTCTAGTCAAACTAAGAACAGTATGTCTTTCAGCCCACACAACCTGACCGCTGTGCTCGCTGCACGGTAAAAATCCCCCATGTAAATTTAACTCTGAGAAAGTAAGTGCAACCAAATCCAACCTTTCCATTTTGTTTGTGGATAATGAAGTGGATAAATGAAGACTGAAGATTTTACTGTGTGTCCAAAATTCATACTTTTCAGGATTCATAATCAAAAATAGCATAATCCACAAGGTCAAAACGCACTGCGACTGCGAGCTTCCACATCTGCTACTTTTGACGCATCCGTGTGACGCTGTAGTATGATGATCAAGTAGGGCCATTCATTTATGGAAGAAAACACACAATAATATGGAGATGAGAGGTTTCCACCTGACAGCCACACCATACCATATTTCCTCCTCGTCAGCTGTGCGACATCGACATGTGCTAATGAAGAGAAAATGCAAGTGTTTTCGTTCTCGCTACGGCAGATCCTCCCGTCCAGCTGCAGCCGAATTGGCGCCCACAGCACACGTCGTTGAGTGACTCAGTGCAGTGAATCACAGGTTGCTCGGCAAACTTGACATGCGATATGCCACTTCTCCTCGCTCTGCAGGAGAGTGAGCTGTTGTTGAACATTAACAAGTAATGGAAGAGAAGCACGAGATGACTCTTTGAAAAAATCGACGTACTGTAACTTTTCCTGATGTCAAACCCGTTGAAACCGGGAAAGCATCTGTGTCACTTTATATATTGAGATGTGCGTCCACGGCTATATAAATACAAAAAAATGTCGGGGGGGTCCTTGACAAAAGTTTGAGCACCACTGATAGTAGCTAGCATACGTTTTTCAGAAAACGTTTAGGATTTAGAAGATATTTTTAGAATCTGATTCAGGTCTTAATGGGTTATATCTCATACAGTATAATATTATCACTTTAGACTGTTAGGTGTCAAATTGAGTACATGATGAACATTGAGTAATTGTTTGAGTAGAGGTGGAAAAATGGGATGAAACCTTTCTTTTACGGCATCATTGTAAATGCTTACATACTGTAAAATGGAAAATGGTAAACGGTGCATTTCTATAGTGCCTTCATCCAATGTGCTTCACAACGTGCATTACATTCACCCATTCACATGCACAATCACACACCAATGGCGAGGGCAACCATGCAAGGCCAACTTGCAAATTGGGAGCACTTTGGGGTTTTGTGTCTTCTCTTGCTCAAGGACAATTCAACACAAAGCCACAGGAGGAGCTAGGATTGAATGTACTGTATAGAGAACCTTCAGATTCCCAAGTGGATGATTGCTCACTAGACTGAGCAGTTTGAACAAGTGTCTATCTAGACAGGACTCCCTTTTGCATTGGTGTGTCACCCGGAAAGGTTGCTCCTAAACCCTAACCTTTAACTCCCCAAAAACTATGGCTAAAATCCTCAGCTAAAATAACTTCACTGCCCCAGTTTTTCGCAAACCTTTGTAGAATCACCCGGTCGTGAAGGCATCTCCATTTTGCAATCGTCCGCCTTAAAGGCCCAGTGTAATGAAAAATACCCTTTTCACACTTTTAGACCACATAGGCCATATCTAACAATGGATGCCAAAAAATGGTAAATGGTAATGGTACGTTTTTAATTACTTCCTGAAAACGAAAATGTGCTGCGTGATGACGTGTCGCGGTTGGGATCAATAAAAGCCAATAGAAATTATGCTCACCGTTAATTTTTTCCTATCGCTGAATCTTCCTCCACACACAGCTGATTGTGATTAGACAATACTCTGTTTATAAATCCATTCAAGTTGGCTTCCAGATAGTGATTTCCTCGGTTTAAACTTAATAATCACGCTAAAATATGTATATAGGTTGTGTGTAGGTAAGAAGTAATTCCCTGGCGTTGCTACACACGACGCCGGCACTTTGTTTACAAACATACTGTACATCGTGTCGTTCTCAGATGCGGAACTGAAACGTCATAAACCCCATAACCTAGAGGATGCGACCTCTGATTGGTTCAGAAACAACAGAGGCAGCGTTTGAGGCTGAAACTTCAAAATACGGTAAAATGCCCAAATGAACCATTTCACCACCCCTTTAAAATAACATGGTCGTCTTCCTATGTTTGAGACACAGCCTTCCTTGTCTGACCACCACTACCACCTGAGTTGGTATAGCTTAGCGACTGCTACAGGGCGATGGGCTGGGCCCTATGGGAATTAACAGCACTGTTGGAATACATCTATAATAGCTTACTTTACGTGCAACCACATGTTGCATAATTTAACATGGGTTTAGTGCTCACTCAGTTGTTAAACAGCACTGCAAAGTTTGTGTCTTGCATATTATTTTTCCATGAGTTTTAACCCCTTATGACCTGAGGCTGATTCTCAATTAAGTATTCAGAATCAAGTTGATTGTCACATCACAGGTCTAAACAAAAGTTGGTGAAATTTGTTGTTTTTCGTCAAAAAGTGTGGCTGTGTAGTGCACTGTGCTTTGGATGGACGTATGCCATCATTGGTTTGAGCATGGTGAATGTCTCCCCGCTCCCCCAACCCCACATTCTGCTCCTTGATTTGAAATCAAATCAAATATCTGCGAGGCCAGGTAACCCGCTGAAAAAATACGGAAAACAACATCCCTTGTCTGCTCTTCCTCTCGGTGTGGTTGTGCGTTGTGGCGAGGCACTCCTGTGGGGTGGAAGCGTGTTTCATATTCATAGCACTGCGTGTATTTGTCTGAGAGCAGCCCCACTCCACTTGTATGTCATCTCTGTCGCGAGGGAAACCTCATATATCCAAAAGTATTACTTTACAGGATTTCTTTTTCTTTTTTTTTAACAGCAAAAGTTGAACGTGTGGCTTCACGTTGCATTTCGATCTTGTGGATCTTCTACCTCTGATGCTGTTGTGTGACACTGTAGTGATCAACTAGTCAGGATTTAAATGATGTATAAAACACAAAATGGGAATTATGGAGGTAAGAGGTTTCTGCCCCAACAGCAACGACGTATAACTTGAAAGGATGTAGTCAGCTTACTGCCTCAGCTTCTGGGCTAAAAGTGGGGTGCAGTCCCCCCCCCCGACTCATTCTCACAGCTGTGAATTGGATACTGTCATTTAAACTCTGTGTGGTTCTGAACGGAAGACCACTGGGAGTTTAATTTGCATACCATGAAACCGAGCATCGCACCGGGTCTTCTGCTTATTATGATAATGAAGGTTAATAAGCAGCCAGTGTTTGAAACTACGCTATAATAAAGTTGAAGAAATGTCTGCTAAAATATTTAACATCCCCTCTGTGGTTTCACAAGGAGAGAGAGAGAGAGAGAGAGAGAGAGAGAGAGAGAGAGAGAGAGACTTCTCTGTTTCTTGGGATGGAAAGTGAATATATATGGAAGGATTTCATAATTTTATTCAAAGTTTATATATATTTTAAGATAACTTTTAAGACTTAATCAGAAACTTCTAAAAGTCTGCCATATCATCGTTCTCAGTAATATCTCATGTATTGACTAGAATTATTTGGATTGTCTAGAGTTGATAAAAATGGAGAGTATACAGTATGCAGTCAATGAACATTGGCACAGCAGTTCATCCCAATCCCCTTTGTTTTAGGACAAGGGTTCCCAAACCTTTCAGGCCACCCACGACCCCTCAAAATAATCATATTTGAAGTGGGGACCGCCGCCCTGACAAGCACTTGTCGTGGGCATTACATTTAGTTTGTCTATTGTTATAATAGCCCATGCAGCTACAATTTTGTCTTTCTTTCTGCTCTCACCTACTGTAGACACAGGATCTGACACAAACCTTTACCTGAAGGTCAAGATTAAATGTATCCCCTGAGCAAGCAGGCATGCTCTATTTGCTCAATGGTAAAAACGTAATCACTTGCACAGGGAAACGCTTTAAATCCAGGGTAGAAGAGAAAAGTTACTTAGTGCAGCTTCAACTAAACTTGAGTCAGCTACAGTATATCTAGACTACTGTTGCAAGGCGTTATGGAAAAATGCAAAACCACTGAATGAGAATGACCTAACACACCACCCCGTCCGCATCTGCTGTTGTCTTATCAATATTTTATGAGGCAGTGAGCAGAGACCTTTATTCTTGATGGCAGTATGGAGACAAATTGGAAGTTCAGGGCTGTAATGCTATCAACGGAACTACATCAAACCATGTCTACACTGTTTTGTCGAGTAGAAGCAATTGAAAAAACTTGGTCGTAAGCAATAAATATTGAAACTATTAAACAAAGTGGAAATCTTAGCTACTTATGCGGTGGCAAGATGAGAGCGCTTTATATTCAAGGCAGCAGCCTAACAAAGCTCACTTTCGGGCCAGTGTAGCAAATCCAATCTACAAGATATTTTCAACAAATATTGTCAAGTGATGAGAATAACCTTGGATACTGCGAGTGGAAATATATAATCTTTGTCGATAATCTTACATTACTTGCACCACGTCTGTGTGTAGTACGTACGTGTGTACATCAGTAATCCACGTAAATCGAGAACCATTTGCCCACCGACTTCAAATTCGCCACATGCATTCCATACCACCACAGTGCCCAGTTAGTGTCGAGTCTGTTGGATAGCCAGTTGTCCAGAACCGGCACAAAAGGCTCTTACAGACAGGCAGACCGTTAAAATGGGTGCTATGGAAATGGATATAACGTACGACGTACGTATGTATTCCCGATTTTCATTGTTCCCAACTTATTGCATTGTTCCCAAATAGGCCGGTGCCCGATGGGCACAGGTCTAGTAGATATAATTCAATATATGGCTGAAGCAGTGTTCATTTTGTCGACTAAAACTATGACAATAAATATTTATCGACTAACTTTTTTCACTGACTAAAGCAAAATAGAAACTAAATTAAGTGTAAATCAGGCATTACGATGCCGTCACGGCCCACCAAAAATACACTGAAATATTATATTAAATATAAGATTTCAGTCGACTATCTACATTAGATAGTTGCAAAACTAAATGGAATTTTATTCAAACTTTGTCATGTCAAGGTTCCCCCATTTGAAAAGCTATGCCAAGGACCCACATAAGAGAATATATTTACCACATATTTACCACTCTAGCAGTGACTCTCAAACATTTGTAATTTCAAGGACCCCCCCAGTTTGACCTGCATTAGGATACGGACGCACATTTAATGTTATTTCTATCTCGGGGACCCCAATTTATATTGTAAAATCATCGTTACTCTCGGAGTTACAGTCCCGTAAGGGTCCATTTGGTTCCTAACTATCATTTACCTGGGGACCCCCTGGAACTACCTCAAGGACCCCTGGGGGTCCCCGGACGCCACTTTGAGAACCACAATAATACAGCACCCCCTGGCCACTTTGAGAAACACAATAATACAGCACCCCCTGCTGTCAGTTCCCGCGTCAGTGCAAGTACAGCCCAGATGTGAGTGTAATTACAAGTCCTTCACCACCTCAGTCATCACACAAAGAGTTGTGTTATGGCCTGCAGTGTTCAGCTCAATGCATTGTAACCATTGCATGGACTGCATGTGCACCAGGCCATCCATGAACTCATTACTGCATCATGTCATTGGCTCTAGCGTCTATAATGGGGGCCCTTATGGGCCAATGCGTCTTGAGGGCAATATTGCCCTTTTCACTTCGCAGCTTCTTAATGTCATTAACATTGCGCTAACACTGATATAAAGCCGCAATGAAGGCTCATTAATTGGCGGTTCAAGAATGAGGGCACAGCTCTGTGGCTTTCTTTAAAAAAAATCGATGTCTGAAGACTATACCAAACTGCAAAAAAATCTCATGCAGGTTCAATGCATTTAAAATGCAGATAGCTTTGATGATAAACACAACACAGTGGACATATAATCCATTTATCTAAGGTAACTCGGAGCACTGGTTCTCAAAGTGGGGTCTGCCAGTGGCCAAATCAGTTTGGGGGTTCTTGAAATTATAATTGGAGTAGCCTATATGTGTCTTTATCATCAACCGTTACACTACAAGCCAAAATATATATTTAAATATTTCTTGTAAACCTCTAGAACTATAGCAGTCCACCAATAAAGCTGTATTCCTCTTCAAGTACCTGCAACACGTAAGCTTCGAGATGCATTGTGCGTCTGTATTATCCTTGTTCAGAGTCTGGTCAATAGTTTCGGTGTTAAATCAGTGCCCTCGGGCTGTCTTATCTTTTCCGTTGTTCCAGGGGGTTTGAACCTTTCAAATGACGAGCATACAAAATGACATGACCGCTAAGCTTGTAAACACAGGATGATAAGGCAGGGAAACCTCCCTAATCTCTCCTGATTCCTACTTCCCACTGCTCTGCAGACACACATTACACACAGCACAGGGCGGCCAGTGGCTCAGGAGGTACAGAGCAGGCAATCCTGGAACTGGAAGGTTCCCCTTCTGCCAGCTCCTTTAGGCTGCGTGTCCTCGAGCAAGACACTTAACCCCCAACCTGCTCCCGATGAGCAGACCATGGTGCCTTGCATGATTTGCTCCACTTTCATTGTGTGCGTGACGTGTGTGAATATAGGTGAATGTACTTGTACTGTAATGCACATTGTACACTATGTAAACGCACCATTTACCATCTTACAAACCCACATAAGGGTGCATTTATCAGATCTAGTACCCTATTCAGAGAGTTCTTACGGTCAAATTAATACAATGTGACACGTGTCTGTTGTCTTCGAAAAGACCCTCAATGCAGTCATCTGATAAGATATCACACATTAGATCGAATAGATGACGTGGAGATGGGAATGCAAATAGAACAACATATTGTGTGACATCTGTCTCCATCTCTCTCAGAAAGGACAGCATGTGGAGGGCTAACACGAAGGCTAACACAAAATCCAACACGACCCAATTAATTAATGTCAAGTTTCCAGGTTTTCTTCAGAATATGTGTGACACTGACACTTATTTACTATATGACACTATGTATGGCACATTAGGAATCCGACTGGTACTATCACACATTATCACATGAGGACCTCCTGAACTGTGAGAGTGTACAAATGGAACCGTTCCGTTTGAATACTCTCAGAGTTACAGTCCTGTTATGGTCATTCAGGGCTATCTCTTTATGCGTGTCTGGTTGCGAACGCAGTGAGCCCTTACTATGGAAGCCAGGCAGAACATGTCTGTCTGTCTGTCTGTCTGTCTGTCTGTCTGTCTGTCTGTCACGAATGCACTGACACTAACTGGCCACCAGAGGGTGCCAAAGGGAAAATTACAGAGGGACTTCAAATACACTGCGTTCGCTTCACATGTTTGCACGTCTTACTTGTAATATATTAGTGTCCACTTATTTTGTATGTCTGTAGAAACATTTCTATTTTGACAAAAATGTCTACCACAAGCCAGCATGGTGATGAGCCATGATTATGAATTGGTTGATTTGGCAAAAATGTATTCAAATATGGTATATGAAGCTTACAAAGAATTGTATATGAATGGATATACGTTTGTAATATAATCACTAAGAAAGTAATGGATAGTTGCATAATGAGTTGCAGATCCTCATGTCGTTTCTAAACACGTTCACCCTCCCATGTTGCCACCAAGAGTACATGCCCTCCATCTACTGCCAGACTTTTAGCATACAAACCGCCTCAAACAATCTTCACTTGAATTGGCTCATGACCTTTTGGGGGACACTTGATGTTGAATAGCCATCATAGCAAATAATGTCTCATTTGAAGCTTTGCCAGGGAAGATTGTACTCAGTACACAGTGTCTGCCAAAAAATGAGCTCTCCCTTCCTATTTAATAAAATCAGTCTCTTGGGCATGGAAACCATGGGATTCTCAAACCTTTTCATGTCAAGGACTCTCAAATTGAGATGTATTTGGCCGTGGACCCCCATTTGAAAATCATTTGTACCACAGTGACACGTAAGAGAAGATGTCTGTTAAAAATGCAATATTAATATATATGATTAGATTTATTATACATTTATTATTAAATTATATTTTGACATTTTATTTGGCAATGTAAACATACGTTTTATCATGCCAATAAGGCTCCTTTGAATGTAATTAACTCAATTCATTTTCAATATATTTAAAATATTTTCCAAAATAGATCTGCTATTCTTGAGTAGTTAAAACGATTGACTACGGATTGATTATTTTTGATGGGGACCTCCTGGATCCCCTCCCAAAGAGGGACCCAACTTTGAGAAACATTGGACCAAATGGAAGCATTGTTTGTGAAAAGATAATGAACTTCTATTGTGCAATAACATCAGTCACAGTGGTAGGAAGAAGACAAGCTTAAATAACATATGGTGTTTGCTGAAGTATTGCAGGCACTTCAGCTGTGTTCTTGAACCCAAGTTGACCAGCAGCAAACTTCAACCAACAGATGTTCCCATTTCATCTGATGGGTAGTAAAAAAAGAGGGGCTTAATTACTTTGGTAAAGGCCATCAAAGGTATTGGCAAAAAGATGGCAGATGGCTCGAGTGTGCATTTATTATGTGACGGGGTGGTAAAACTGTCTCCTCAGAAGAAGTTTGTCTCCAAATGTGTCAATGGAGAAAATAGTTTTCAACAAAGCTCCTACACAAGTGGTTTTCTGTTCACAGGGCCACTTCGTAACACAGCATCTACATTAACACAAGGCTCTGTGTTCACCGATGAACTCAAATAGCTGAACATTCTGTCAAAGGTTGTGAACATTCCCTGAAAATGCGTTGCGACATCTTGTGTGAGATTTGCTATTTTCAGCAAAGACATGGTAGAGATAAAAAAGCCCCCTGGAAGACAGTAAACTCAAGTATACACAGAAGAATGATTATTTTCTAAGGTTATTACAAAGATATTATTCTCCAAATGGTTGTCATGAGCAGAGAAACGGCATTACTTTGGTGGTAGAATGGTAGAATACGTCAGAAAAAAGTGTAAAAGAACAGACTAGTTCTTCTCTCTAGTGTTAAGACTTGAAAGGAAACAGCTCTCAGTGGGCTGTGGAACATAACTCTGCATGGGATTCTTTTGTTATAGAAACGCATGAGAAGAAACAAGGTGAGGGCTCATCTTCAGCACTGCTCTGTTACAACAGTAAAAGTCAAGAATTCAAAATGTACTTGAGTAAAAGTGCAAAACTATTGGTCTTGAAATAATTATACTTAAAGTAGGCCTACAACAAAAAGTGCTAATCATGCAGAATGTCCCATTTCACACGTTTTCAAATGTATGAATGAAAATATATCTACAAGTTCACAATGTGTTGCATCACGATGCATCGTGAGCATGTAGATCTATTTTCAAATGGCTGAAATTAATATATACAGTATGGCTGAAGTGCTTATGTTGTGTGTATGTTTTGTAATAATTATCTAAATCTACAAAGTAACTAGTAACATAAATCTAATAATTGGGTAAAATATTGTACAAGTACAATATTTGCATCTGTGATGTTGTGGAGTAGAATTATAGAAAATTGGAAATACTCAAGTAAAGTACAAATGCCTCAACATCATAGTTAAGTACAGTACTTAATTACTTTCCTTTGCTGATTTCTACTCAACCTGGTGAGGGCTCCATCCATGAGAAGACCACCTATATCACACTGCTCTATGTTCTCAGATTACCATGATGTATTCAGTGTGTAGACAATCATATTATTCACCGCCACAAAGGCCCCGCTGTACGCTCTGTGGTTTTTGCACAAGCACAGCACTTTGCATTGGCACTTTTGGCACTTTTTACAGTAAGTAGAGAAATATGATTAAGCACCATATTGGAGGCGTGGTTGTGTATATGGCATGGCATTTTTACAGTTCATCTCACTCTGTGATTGGACATGTTCCTCCTGTCTGGCCTTTGTCCCAACGCGCCATGTCAGCATGATGCACTTGGGAGGACCTCTCCCACAGCGCACATCCCCAGGCTGTTAAGAGGGGATATTGCTCATGGGCAATGGAGGAGGAGACTGAGATTAATCTTCTACAGCATGAATCAATCCAGAAAAAGAGGTTTTATATCAGCAAGGATGATGCTTTTGTTCTCTGTTCCAACTGGCTTCATCGCTCCCCACAGTTAGTCCTAGGTCACTGGCTTGCTAACGTCGGGTGGCCGATTCTAGTTCTACAAATGCCTTCGGATTCAGTAGCTCTATAGCACTCTTTCGTGCCAAGGACAAAAGACCAAGATGGATGCATATATTTGGCCATGGAGCCGCATCGGAAAATGTTTTGTGCCACAGGGAAACCCCCAGAAGAGAAAGTGTAACAAATATCTAAATTCAAAAATGTTCAAAAATAGCAGATGTACAAGCACAGAGTACACGGCAAGCTTCTTATCTGTTATTTTTGAGAATAACTTTGTTCTAAACCCTAAAGGTTTTCTGAAAAACGTACGTTGATCATGTTGAGAATCACTGCCCTACAGGTTATCCTCACCACTCTGAGCATGGAAGCAATATTGTCTTATAGCAAAGGCGTTTGCCTCTGCTGTCATTCCTGTAGATCAATAATCATGCAGTGTGTCTGTGGGCCCTAGAGCTTGGAGGCTGGCTGCAGGGGCTATTTATACAGTGGAGGCGCAGGCGTAGACTCTGCACTGACCCACACATCTCTCCAAATCTCTAACACTTCAAACTAGTTAGAGAAACAGGCCCCTGGAGTTAAGTAACTCACTGCAAAGGCGGTGACTGCGTTCATGGTGGTGACGGCAGTGTAAATCTTTAGCATTAGACTATACAGGAGTGAGGAAATAAGGTCAGTGGCACTTCTCCCTTCAGCGACACTGGTGGAAATAAGCTGCCTTCTCATTCTTCGCACGGCGTGAACAAATCCCCAAACTGCAATATTAAACCCGCATGGAGCAAATCATCTATTAGTGGCTAAATAAATTGGATGGCAGCCCAGCCCAGCAGAGAGGCATGGACAGCAAGGATGACATTTTCATCATGGTGAAATACACAGGCAAAGGATTCTGCAACTCTGCCCAGACAGGTGACAGATGGAGGAGACTTTTTGACTGTGGCACTATAGGAGACAGGTTGAAAAATATAATGTTATTTAAAGAAAGGGACATCTGTGAATGTTTTTGTTTGGAAACTTTGTTTTAGGTATTATTAAAAAAGGTGATGAAACTGACAAAAATAACTTGTAGTAAAGCTGTTGATTTGACCCAATGTATAGCATAAATATATATTTTTATAATGAAATACTGTATATTGTTTCTGCCCCTATCCAGACAAATCATAAAGTGCCATGTTTAAAACTAGTAAAAATAGTTTGCATGTTCTCCCCGTGTCCCCTAGGGTAGCTACCCTCACAAAAAAACATGCAAGTAATCCTGGTCTCTAAACTGCCTCCCCCTGGCCAGCCGGGGCGCCTGATGGAGGGGAAAGTAACTGGTTGGAATAACGTGTTCCTTCCACGCGCTACGTCCAACCAGGGAAACTCCCCATAATAATAATACAAAATAATAGTTAATAATTCATATTAATAATAATTCATAATAATGGTCATGCTTACACAGTACTTGTGGGCATGAGCCCCAGGGATCCAGACTAAGGGGGTCCCGGGGACTATAAAATATCTATTTGGGATTTAAATTCATCTCAGCCATCTTTTTTTCACAGAAAATGTGCATATCATGCGCAACCTACGGACAGCATGAGACTAGCAGCACTGCATAAATGTTGCAGCAGCACCGACAACACTTCAGCCACAAACTATTACTGCAGAGAGAAAGCCTCAACACAGGGTCAGCAGTCTGAAGTCTCTGTACCCTCATGTAGCATGTGTCAGAAAAATGCTGCGTTATTTGAATAAAATAAAAATTAAATAAATAAGAATAAAACGAGGGAGAAGAACAGACAGAGACAGAACATTCACGCAGGCTCAGCACTCCCTGCAGCACAAGGAGATGTACCCACCCCTCTCTTTTCCACATAACAAAACCTTCATATGACAAAAGTTAATAAGGAAACTGTCACAAATTAACACTGTACATGAAACAGTGGCTCTCAACAGCCTGTGGATGGAACAATGTGGTGGATGCATCCTGCCGTTGGTAAGATATTAAGATCCTTAAAAAGATATCACACACCTAACACGTTAGGGGATGTTACCCTAACACCCCACAATGTCAATTTCGACCCGCAAGTGAGAAGCTCACAGTGGGCAAGTTCGTGCTGCGCATTGATCAGCCCTGGTTGTGACGCACAAAAGTGAGGTACTGACGTCAGTGAAAACCTAAGATTAAACCAGACACCCAAATCGCATCGGAAAAAAATCTGTGGAGTTTTCTGCATGCGTTGTCTGCATGTGTCATACAATAAAGTAGATACTGTAGGGCTTAAGTTGATAAAAAAAAACTATATATATAGATAGAGAGAGAGAGAGAGAGAGAGAGAGAGAGGTGGTTCTTCAAAGCGGCGTCCGGGGACCCCCGGGGATTTTCAGACCGGGGTCCGCGGCCACATTCATTTAGGGGTCCTTGACATGGAGAAAGGTTTGAGAACCATGCAGTAAGATAGAGAGAAAGGAAAGAGAACAGAACATGCGAAAGATTGCAGATTGTTTAACACTGGGCTCCCATCCAGTGAGGATGAGGAGGATAATGACGATGATGATGAGATGAGCAGTTGGCAGCCAATGGGTGGAGCCTCGCTGGAACAGGACACGGAGCAGACAGAAGGCCAGGTCCGGGAGGAAGGGAAGGATGAGCAGAGGGG
>OOFJ01104632.1:0-11112 GCA_900323375.1 Benthosema glaciale
ATTCTGTACTTGACTGGGAGCCAGTGGAGTTCATGGAGGGCAGGTGTGATGTGGTCCCGGGATTGGGTTCTGGTGAGCAGGCGTACGTGCTGCAGAGTTTTGAACATACTGTAGTCTTTTGAGAACCTTGGTGGGAGGAGGCGAAGGTGGAGTGGGTTATGGCAGTGTCAGTGTACACTGTACATGTACAGTAGATTAAGGGCGGCGTTGGCTCAGGGGTAGAGTCACTGGATGGCAACCGCAAGGTTGCCGGTTCGATCCCAGGCTCCCCCAGAGTTAGTGTCGATGTGTCCTTGAGCAAGACACTTAACCCCTAATTTCTCCTGATGTGCTGGTAGGTGCCTTGCATGGTTTCCGCTGCCTCTGTGTGTGAATGGGTGAATGTAATGCACAATCTAATGTAAAGCGCCTTGGATAAAGGCGCTATATAAATGAACCATTTACCATTTACCATAAAATGTGCCTGTAATGTGACGCGTGCCGCTGTCTGGGTTAACGGTGGCATGCAGTCTAGCTACGTTGTCTTGTCTGGCAGGCTGTGTGGGACAGTGGACTGCAGTGACTGTGCTCCTGTAAGCCTCTCCTTAAGTCCCTGGGTGTGGGCGTCGCCCGGCCATGGAGGAAGTGATGCGTAATGGGGACGGACTACAGCCCTTGTCATGCTTAGCGGAAAGGATTAGCCTTTTGCTGTGTCTGAATTCTGCCGGGCACATTCACAGACCGGGCAGCGATCATTTCCACGTTGTTTATCATTTTTTTCATTAATTTTCAAATATGAAAATAGCTTATCTGCAAGCTTAATATTATTAAATATGTCTAATTCCTTTGTATATTTTAAGGTATTTGTCATATCTGCCCAACGTGATGTGTTTTAATTCCAAAACAGAAATCTATTTTTATTCATATTTCCAGTGCCAAAAACACAATTAAAAATTTGTAAATTTTGTAAATTTTGTGTGACAATTAATCGTCAACTAAAATGTGACAGTCCTACTGGACACGTGCCCATGCCTGGCAGGCAGCGTGCATGCATTGCTACATGCATGTGGCATGCTGCGTTGTGGAACACTGCACTACGCTCCAATAGCAATTATGACACAATACTCCACAGGCTGGTGCACCACTATAGCAGTGGTTCCAAAAGGCCATGACCCACCCAAAATAACCGTATTTGAACTGGGGACCCCCCACCCAGACAAGCACTTTGATGTATTTAATTTTGTTTGCCTCGGTTCCACATATAAGTACTGTGAAAATAACTGATTTACAAGCCGACAAGCTGTCACAATGCCTGCTTGCACACCATTTTCAAAATGTTTGCCTCTTTCTTATATTATTGGCAATTTGTTTAACCAGTTTTTATATGTTTTTGATTAGTACTAATTACTTTTGATGCAGGTGGTAATGGTCTTTTTGTTATATTCATTTTTTTGTAGTCAGTCGTAAAGTTTTCTTCAAAATCCTTAAATTGTCACTTCATTGTCATCTGGGTCTGGGGACCCGTCGGAATTCACGTGTGGACCTCCCTGGGTTTCTGACCCACATGTTGAGAATCACTGGTCCAGCTTTCCGCTGAGAGTTCCAACACTCCCGTGTTCTATGGGACTGTTTTATTATTTGATATTCAACCATTTTCAACCATTTCTAAAGCAATTTGGTGTCACATCAGCAAAAACGGGAGGGGACCAAGTATAGACCCCCCCTGGGGTACCCGGCCGAGTCAACAAAGCATAGCAATGAAGTGGTTTAAATATTTGCTTTTATTTTCAAGATCATACAGTATAGCACATAACAGGACTGCACTATAGTGCTGATGGAAAGGGCTTTATGCAGGGCAGAAATGTGATAGTTGTAAAGAGCGCACGGTGTGGTTATGGGTGGAGAGGACTGTGGCTCTGTTTTTGTTTGGATTTCCCAAAGCAACGCTTGGCCGTGTTGTGCCAAGTCGACCAGGGATGGCTCCAGTGGGCTGGGTGCGTCCGTCCGGTCGGTCAGTGGTGGCAGAGACTGCTCACTAACGGCTCTAAAAAAGACTGAGGTGGCTGTCTGTTTGTGTTTGTGTCCACCATCGGTCCCCCCCGCAATAAATACTATTTGTTATTATTGCATTAAATATCTGGAAAGATGGAAAAATAATAATGTTCTTTATTGAATGTAGCGTGCAAATCGATTTAAGTTGTGCTTCTGATTTTAACCCCAGGGAGAGGAGAGGTTACCGTGAAGGATAAATGGAAAATTTAATCATAACACCGGAACATCTGATATTGTTTGATATGTGTTATTTGAAGACACTGCGGAACGCTGTCATACATTTATTGTATACCTCAATTTCAAATTTGAGATCACATCATGTCGCATCGCAATATTTTGTCCATCTTCATCAAAAAAATATATTTTCAAAACATTTGTATGGGGGTACCACAGCGGCCAGCACAGAGTATTTTTTCAGATGCAGGGTCCGCGCCAAAATGTGTATTCATTTGGGGGTCATTTCACACGGGACGGTTTCAGAACCAGTGCATTAAGACTAGAGACCTGCCGGCCCCTAGAATTCATCCAGTGGGATCACCCATGAGATCCTTCCTCTGGTAGAGTCGAGGAACATCTGGAGGATGGAGCAAGCCTACCCTGTTGTTAA
Source organism: Benthosema glaciale (assembly GCA_900323375.1). Classification (NCBI taxonomy): domain Eukaryota; kingdom Metazoa; phylum Chordata; class Actinopteri; order Myctophiformes; family Myctophidae; genus Benthosema; species Benthosema glaciale. Next base: position 2,639 of record OOFJ01104632.1, read on the forward strand.
TGTGATTGATGGTGACTGCCTGCCCTGTGCGGCACTCCAAATATGTTGACAAGTCACTTCATTTACTGGAGAACCGACTATTGAACTATCAACCAGAAAGACTTGTGAGATACTATAGATTTCACATTTTTCCCCAATGCAGTGTCACTTGTTACATAGAAATACAAATAATAAATAAATCCAAACAAGTTCAAACATTGAGTTGAAACCATTTAAAACCCTATACTTAGTTGACTGGAGTCTCAATGGCTCTATAAGAGGCCCCCTTCCTGTTTTCAGTTTACAATAAATACTGTATAAAATGATGTGAAACTGATTGTGAAGACTGTTCAATTCATGCTATGACCGTTGCGTTTGTGGATGGAGGTTGACAGGTGATCCAGTTTTAACCAAAATATACTACTGAAACCTTCCTTTTTAAAGAACATTTCATGATGAACTAAGATAACTATTCATTGGCCTCTGCATGATGACGTGTGAAGAGGAGTTGTCAGCAGTGCTTCATTTAATTTGTAAATTATTAGGTACCCAGATTGAGCTCATGCCTAAATCTTGTAGGTTTAATGGATGTCGTCCAGGCATTCCACGTTTTGATGGCACTGTCTGGCAGAGTAGTAGAATGAGGAGAACTTTCTCACGTTTGTTTCATACAGCAAAGTGAAGTCCTTATCTGACACTCAGAGATAGGGATACCAGGGATACAAAATCCGATAACAAGCTTATTGATAACCTGTTATCAATAAGCTTTGGGCTTATCAAGCCTGTTATTGAGCATAGAGGCCCATGATGTCATGTTTAAACAATCTAGGCGATCAATAAATAACTGTAATCATCCATTCTGGCACAAACATGTCAGTCTAAACGTGATTTGATACCTGACAAATAGTGCTAGTAAACAAAATTACACTTTTAAAGGGATGGTACATGGTTTCTTTAATATTCTATGTCAGCCCAGTAAGGGCATATGTCGACCCCACCCGCTCACCTCCACCCCACCCACCCCGGCCATCTTGGATCCTAAAAAATGGGAGTGAGGTGGGGCCGAGATAGGCCTAACCCGTCTGTTAGAAAAGTACTGTATTTGATCTGCTTGTAGAGGGTAATTTTGAAAGGGATATTTCACTTTCAACACGTTTGACGTAATTTTACTTGGTGCTGGTGTTTACATGGTACTTAAAATTCAGTTTGAAGTTACAGTGGGTTTATATAGGTAGGTGGTGTGTCTGATAAAACAAATATTGAATATCTAAATACTGATCCGAAAAAACTGTCTGTGGTGCTCACAAAAAAAATGACCCCAAACTATTTTGAAGGTGAAATGGCAGTGGAGAAAAAGGGGATGGGGAATGAATGACTTCAGCAAATGATCCCTCCAGGAATAGAATATACCATTGCAGATGGAAACCTTGTATGTCCAAAGCCATTCCTTTTTGTATGAATAACTAGACCGGTATGTGCCCGTTAGCCCCGGCCTACTTGAGAATGATGCAACTTGGGAACCTCATAATACCCGTTGTCAACTTCTCATACTGTAGCATCTGTCTCTGTCCCTTTTGCGGCCATAATGTACATTTTTTTAAATAGTAAAAATAGACTATCTACAAGTTTATTCTTATTGGCTATTTCACTACTTTTGTGCAGCACTTGTATAATGAAGTGGGTCATTCATTTACGATAAAAAATATATATGGAGGTTTGGTTACATTGAATTGTGCCCTTGTGATGTGCACCCTAACCACTCTAGTTAGCTAGTGAGTTCCCCCCGAAAATCGCCATCAACGTGGTCACATGCCCAAAACAGGGACCCCGGGGCTAAAGCAGTTAAACCAACAGTCAGGGTTTTGACAGTGTGCTAAAGTGATAGGATTACCAAAAAGCACTGCGGTATACAGAGGAACAGTGACTCTTCCAGTGGCCTGTGAAAGCAGTATGATTATGGTCGATGGACCGCTTCCACTCACAACACAGTTCTTCCCTATTTATCCTCCTAACAACAGCATTATTTTTCCATTGTTTTCTTTTATTCTTTGGGGTTTTGGGGTTTTTCTTTTGAGTTGGTTTGGGGTTTGTTTCAATATAGTTATATTTATTGTATTGGTTATTTACTCGGTCGGTTGCATGACTCGCTTCTCATCAGTTTTGTTTATTTTAAAAATATTGATGGTGTTATTACTGCACTGGTATTTTTATCATTTTTGCTGTTCTAGGACGGACCAAACCAAACATAACTAAACATATCGTCGGCTGGAAACCTCATCATGTCCAAAACGGTTACTGTTCAGGTTGTGTCGATTCGGGCCTGTTGAGCATGTAGATCTGCTACGTTTTGACGCTGTAGTTTGATCAAGTAGGGGCATTCATTTACAAGAAAATAAAATAAGAGTTAAAATATGAAGATTACTTAATTCTCCCTTCACTTTAGTTGAAGACAGTTCTTTGGGAGCTTCTGGCTTTCTAACAACTGGCTCGCAGGCCAACACAACGTGCGTGGTAAACAGGAGTGTGTGTGTGTGCGATGTGCGTGCCTGCCTGCATGCATGCGTGCGTGCTGTTCTTGTGTTCACCACTTAGACCACGTCCGGAGCCTTCCTTCCAGGAAGTGTCAGGACCTGAGGAGTTGTAACTCACCATGTGGTTGTTTCTATTTTTCATTGAGTGGGGGGGTGGAGAGGATGCATGCATGGGGCCCTCTGGCCTGTGTCTGGGATGGTGGAGAGAGAGAGAGAGGCCTAAGTCTGGGCGCCGTTCGTTCAGCACTAAAATGATCCCTGGCCAGTCACAATACTGCACTGCACAGGGCTTCTCAAAGTCTTTCATGACGAGGACCCCCAAATCAGCCAAATGTATACGTATTTGGCGGACCTCTTGACACACCACTTTCACTCAGACATGACCATAAACAAACCATATACAGGCATATACTGTATGGAGATCCGGTTGTCCAGAGCCACAGATCCTCGTACAATATAAATTGGGTCCGAGTCAGAGATAGCAATGGTATTAAATAGGGGCCCAAGGCCTAATGCATATCAAACTGGGGCTCCTTGAAATTCAAATGGCTGAGAATCACTGCTAGAGACGTAAAAAGCTTCTCTTACGGGGTCCCTGGCAGCACATCTTTTCAAATGGGTGTTCCGCGGGGCTAATAAGTGTCGATCTGGGGGAATTGGGGGTCCTTGACGTGAAGTTAGAGAACCGCTGATGTAGAGAACGCAGCGAGGGCTTCGGCTTCGTATCGTTGCACTGTTCCAGCTGCTGTGTGTGTGTGCGTGCGTGCGTGCGTGCGTGCGTGCGCGAATCATTTTGTGCCGCGTTCAGAGTACAGGTCTGCATGCATGTTGCGTACAGGACCTGATCCATGAACCCTGCTCAACCCACTGATCTGGATTAAAGCCTGCCTTGGCTTTGACCTCCGTAAGCTCTCTCCAATCTGCATAAACGCAGCTGGTTTTGAACTCCCATGAGGCTGCCGTTTACCGGAGATTGTCTCTTTGGAAGTGACTGTGCGTTATTGCTTCGTAATGAATTAGGCTCGGTGCACAACTGTAGTGCCGGCTTTGTCGAGAAGCGGTCACACAGTCAGTAGCTATCGCGATTATTTGAGATGCTCACAGTTAGCTTTGTTGCATATTCGTCGCACATCATTTCCATGTTGAAAAATGTTTATATATTTCAAACATTTTAATAAAAATAAGTCTGCTTCTGACTGAGGCTAAGCCATTGACATTTTCTTTTGTGAAGGTAGGGAACCATAGCTTCAAATTGACATGTTGGTTGTTCAGTTTGACCCACCAGTTTTGGAGATATGGCTTATAGAGTAATGTCTTGCAGAAAACAGGGAGTTGAGAAAACAGGCTTGAAAGGTCCACTTCTGTGGACTCTAACATTACACTAGCTACATGTACATGTTTAAGCATTCAATTAATATTTTATGTAGATTTCAGCAAATCAGCTCATGCTCTAGTAGGTGAAGAGTCTATGATATTAACTCATTTTGGATGAAAAAAACTAATAATCTGTTTTTCTCCTCTCCTGAAAAGTTAGTCTTTCCCCAATGACTGTCTCTGGGTCAAAATTAGTCACAAATAGTGAAAATAGCAGATATTTGGGGGCCCTGAAAAGCTTGGGAATGCTTGGCGTACCGTCCCGGTGTCGGTTCCCACAAGAAGCATCTGTCCTGTCCCGTTTGCTCTCGGCTCTCCTGCTGTCTCCATGAAGCAGACACGGGAGGGGGAGTCAGTGGACTGCACACTCTTGTTAAAATAGAATTATGCAACCTTTATTGCTAATGGCTATGCCATGTGTGTGTTTTTTATTTTTTTTGCCCTTTTTTTTTAAACAGCAGCCAGTCAGCTCTTAGAATGATGTCTTACTCTCTGAGCTCGTTGTTCCGAGTTATTTTTAGCCTTGTGTGGTTGTAATTAGTCGGTAATGGGGTTTTGTTAAATTATTGCTGTTTGCTCAGCAACGGAAATGACTAGAAGTCATTGCTATTTTATGGAAACCGTGCATATCAGTAACACAGCTACTTTTCAGGAAAAGTTTTCCAATGGACCTAATGTAGTTATTATTTAATCGCAAGCTCAGTTCTTTTCACTGGTTAAATATTTATAAAACAGACACACTTTCAGGACTTTTATCCTAGCATCCTTACTTACTTTAGTTTGGACATAATACTGTGTTCCAAGTATCATCACAAATATAAAAAATAATGAACATAGCCTACAAGTTCACATTGTGTTGCCATTCGACACGTAGTGAGCTTGTAGATCGCCGATGTTTAGCTATTTTTGCATGATATTGTCATACGAAAAAGTAATAACATAGTGTATTCATTTATGAAAGGATGAAATGTGGGGGCCTCTGCCTGACAGCGATGATATTCATCTATTGTGTTTTTCTTTTTTGCCGTAGCCTATATGAGGTTAGCTTGTGGTGGTCATTACCTAAGGGCTCTGTGTTTATCAGTTTGACATTCCAGTCGATTTGTAAAGGGGACTTTAAGTTCAATATGATAGTACATACAAACTAAAACAGCTAAAGTCCTTCTGCGGCCGCCTCGGGTTCAAAATCCGACCGAGGTTCTTTGTTGCATGTCAGCCTTACCTCTACTGCCTCTGTCTCTCTCACTCTACACTCTCTCTCTCTCTCTCTGTCACTGTCAGAGTGCTGAAAAGTGATCATGAGGTGATAACGTTAAACACTTCTAACCTGGCGTCCCTATTTTGGTGAATGTTCATTATAGCTGAACATTTTCCAGAAAATGACCTTACACGTAAAGCGTTGTGAGCTACCGACTGAGCTTTCAGATCAGCTATTTTCCGAAACCGTCTTGAGAGTTCATAGGTAAAGCCACGGGGAGAGACGTGACAATTTAGGGTCACAGGTTCAAATTCCGCGGCCGATTGTTAGATTTGCACGTTGCTCGGTTGAGGTGCCCTTGAGCAAGACTTTAAATGTTTTTGAATAATTGTCGCCTACAGAATGACACAGCCAAAAGAGTGATTGATTAATTTATTGATTATTTATTTAAAATATTGATTATTTGAGATTAGTTCACTTGATGAATTGAATACACGATAGGACCACAATGGAAATAACTAAGCGCTTAGGGCTTTTTGTGTTATCATTTGAAGCATCATCAGGGAGTGTGAGTGTGTGTGTGTGTGTGTGTGCGTGTATACATGTATACAGTGTACAGTGTACGTACACATAGGCCCTAACTGCATGTGACTCCATTCTGGCACACAGGCGACCTGAACTTTTAGATCAGATTGCTCTAGCTGCGGCGGAGCAGCAGCACACAATAGCCTCACAACAAGTGACAGTTTGAGCAGGACTGGATTGTCAGGATTGTTGTGAGGCTGCGGGGTGTTTTGTCGAGGCGTTGTCCGCATGGGAGTGTCACCAGACAGGACAGGACGGGACGGGACACACCAACGCCCGACCTGCCCGCATTCATTCCCCTCTCCTGCGTCAAGCATGGCTCACAGCTGAGCACTCCCAGAGAGTAGCGTGCAAGATGCAGCTTAGAGAGCAGGCGTCGCGTCCGGGTTTTTAACACATCCTGGGAGCGGGAACCCATGTTGGTGTTTTAGCCATTATGTTATGCTCTAGCTATTGAAAAATAGCAGATCTACAAGCTCAAATGTTTGAATATTTTCTTTGACACGATATTTCTTGACACGAAATAGTTTGAGCACCACTGACACAGAAACATGATTTCAAAGACGTTTTTAGAATCGTCGTCGGGTTGGAATGGGTTAAACCGCTGGTGGATGGAAATGCCGCTCGGCAGAAGAAAAGAAACCCTGAAACGCTTTGCCGTGCAATACTAGTTGTAGCAGCGTGCGAGCGGCATTTCCATTCACCAGCTGTTTAAAAACCTGGAAGAGAGAAGAGAGAGACGCCTGCTTTAAGCTGCATCTTGCGTCCTCGTGGCGCTACTATGGGAGCACTGTCACAGTGGAAACGTCCAGTATTGCCAGATTTATTGAGAGAAATAAGCAACCAGAGCATAGGCCCAAAAGAAGCCACTACTAGGCGACATGACCACTTTAAACCTATATACCGTATTAAAGAATCATATTTGAAAATTGCCGATCGCACAGCTTGTGAGCTTGTAAATGTGCTATTTTCAATTATGTCTAAATGTGGAATATGTCCCTTTCCTCCTACCTGATACACAAATCTGATACAGGCACAAAAAGCTAATAAGTGGACATGGCAACACTGGAACCGTCCCATAGACTGGCTGCTTCCCCCTGCTGGCCACACTGACTGCAGTGTCAGTGTCTGCATCATGTGAGTCAGGGATTTAGGTGTGGTGTCATGGCACTTTGCATGCAGTGGAGGAGCATGTTTATATGCTTTTACTCCACTACCATGATCCCACAGGCAAATGTTCTCGTTTCTGTGTCCACTGCAGTTATATTTGACAGCCTTTGTTACACAAGTGTTTTTAACGTCTACTCGGGATTTTGTGTGCTTTTTTGCCATTTGATATTTATTTAATCAGACATGCCCCCTTCCTATACAAACCCAATGCAACTTCAAACTCCATTTGAACCATGTTGGATTATTTGAAAACACCTGTCCTTGGTTCTAGTGACTGATATTGGCCTAATTAATGCATGAGAGGCCTGTGTTTTGTCGTTGTATTCATTTTGTATGCATTTGTTTTATTTTGGAGAATGAAACAAACAAATAAATAGGTACAATACTAGCTAGTGGCTACTACTGTACGTGATACATAATAATAAGAGTGTGTTTTCTTTGAAGTGATCACTAAACAGTGCAGTGGAGATAAAGACAGGAAGCGGAGCACAGACAGAGGTTGTTATGTGATCGTAACTTGTCCAGGAAGTAGTGACCATTATGGTCAGTGATGGTGAACAAAATCCTTTAACCTTGCACAGTGTTAAAGTTTACCCTTGAGTCAACAGCACTGATAAGGGCGTACACACAACACATGTTTTCTTTGTCTTGTTTTTTTTATTATTATTTTGAAATTTCCTCCTCTAATTATGGCCAACATCGGGAAGATTATTGATCATCAATTATTTTCGTTGTAAATGGTGTGCGGTTGTGCGTGTGCGAAGTATGTGAATTGGGTGTCACTGTGACCTACACAAACTCACACTTGTGTGTGTTTGCGTGCGTGGCTGTTTTCACAGTCTGTATAATCAAGGCTCTTGTTCAGACGATGGTGATTTAATCACAAGCGACACAGATAACGGTAACCTCAGATAACCTCGGAGACGATGAGCATCCCCTCCTCCCCCCAACAATGTCCTGATCTAATTTCTTCCATCAAAGCCTTTTTATTTGTTTTATCTTCCCAGTCATTCTATACCAACCTCCGTCTGTCTCTGCCTGTCAGCCTGCGGCATGCACAGCAAAAAAATAAAATCCTGTGTGTAAATTTGACTCTGAGAGGGTACAAATGTAACCTTTTTGGTTACATTTGTACACTCTTGGATGTTGCCAAATGGTCAGTGAAGGCACAGCGCTGAGGAGTTTTACTGTGCAAAACACAGACAATGTGGCGTTGTCATTCTATGGTTTTCTTCTCTATATGTAAACAACTTGTTGTAGACAACTTGTTGTGATTTGACACTGTAGTAACTAAAATTCTATTGAAATGCTACAGTACAGTAGGTCAAATCGCTCCTGAATACACTCCTGGCGGTCCTATGCACGTACAACACTACACTACATTAAATGATGAGGGTTGTTACAGTATGTAGGGAAGGCCAGTCTGAAGAGGTGGGTTTTGAGTGTGCTTTTAAACGTTTCGAAGCTGGGGGCAGCTCTGATGTAAGTTGGGAGTGAGTTCCACAGTGAGGGGACGGCCACTGCAAAGGCCCCGTCTCCCCAATTTATCTATTTTGACTTGTGGGGATCCAGTTGGTTGGCAGTGCTTAACCTGAGGGAGCGGGAGGGGACGTGGCGATTGATGAGTTCAGAAAGGT
>OOFJ01104635.1:0-11685 GCA_900323375.1 Benthosema glaciale
GGTTGGGCAGCAGCAGGGCGCAGCCGACCGAGCCGTCCCTGAGGGGCATGAGGCCGGCGTACATCCACACCGGGGTGATGGACACCAGGGAAAACAGCCACACCAGTGCCACCACCGTCTCGGCCATGAAAGGGGTTCGAACGTGGTTGAAGCGTATGGGGTGGACGGTTGCCAGGTAGCGGTCGAGAGTCATCGCGGTGAGGATGTACGTGCTGACGATCTGACTGTTGGAGTCGAGTGCAGTGATGACGGTGCACATCGTGGCGCCGAAGCACCAGGAGCCGTTGCCCACCAGCTGGTGGATGAGGAAGGGCATGCCGAGGAGGACGAGCAGGTCCACAATGGATAAACTGAAGATGAAGACATCTGGCACGGTTAGCTGGGCCCAGAGCTTGGTCTTCTTGACGATGGTGTAGATGACGATGCAGTTTCCAATTGTCCCAAAGATGCAGATGACGCCAAAGATGCTCGGCATGAGCACGTTATCATAGGACTGATGGACATTTTCTGGTGGAATTGAATTAGAGACAGACAGACAGACAGACAGACAGACAGACAGACAGACAGACAGACAGACAGACAGACAGACAGACAGACAGACAGACAGACAGACAGACAGACAGACAGACAGACAGACAGACAGAAATAATGTTAGGTCGTTTGAAATGTATTTGGTGCTGTATTAGTGCTTTAACAGTGCTACAGTACCAACAGGCCAGGATCAATCTGGGACCTTTAATTCATCATTCATCTTATATGAGCCATGATCTTTTGATGTAAATATATATTTTTAGAGGTATCCGTCTTCCCGGATTTTTCTTATGTTACTGCAGTTGATTCATTTTGGTTTCACTGCTAACAAAATGTTACAGACTTGTCTTCTTGGAAATAATATTTTTTGTCTATATAATTCCTCACCAATTTTATAAAGCTCCATCCAGAATGGATTGGCCCATTAATAAAGGGCCATGATCTTATAATTTCTTATCGCTTATCAGCTTATAACCATGACAGGAAATTGTAGCCTATGCCTATAGTAAAGCCTACTACGTTTTATTTTATTTCTTATTTTATAAATTAAGGATTTTGCTTATAAAAGGCTATGATGATTCCTTGGTCTGCCAGTGCCAGTTCATACTTTTCTTGTTTTTGCTAATTACATACTTTAACCAACTAAATAAAAGTAACCAAACAGCCTCGAATATCGAGCACGAGATGAAGCAGTTAACTCACCGTTCAATAGAATCTCAGATGAATTGGGGGAGAAAGAGGAATTCGTAATATATCCAAAGTCCATCTCAAATGGCAATGAAATCGTCAACAACAGGCTAAATTATCAATTATTGGTAACTATACGCAAATCTACGCGCTTTACCGTCCCCAAATTCCAAAGTTATCCAAAATGTTTATAGCACGTTAAAGTCAGCTGCACCGAAGAACTATCCAGCCAGATAATAATACTGAATGAATAGGCTATACTCCCTATTCTGCAAAAGCCTATTATCCACACTTACGTCCTGCCGCGGTTGGAACACACTATGACAATGGCATGCTCGCACAGCACATATATCATATGTAAAGGAGTGTGTAGGAGTGTGCAGAGCCTACAGTGCGCAAAAGGCTGGAACGCGCTCTGAGCAGTTCCTGAGAGAGACTCTCTCTCTTTGAAATGCTATTTTGTTTTTGCTTTTCCCCTTCTCTCTCTCTGAGAGAGAGAAGGGGAAAAGCAAAAACAAAATAGCATTTCAAATGTAAATTTAAGGCATGTCGAAATTCATTATTATTAGCCTATACGAGTTGCTGTAATCATCCCATTATGATGATAGGCCTATAGCCTATGAGATTTTATTTTATTATTTTGCATAATAACAAAATTACCGTTTATATAATATTATAAGCCCAACAGTTGCATATAGGGCTATATGTCCTATAGGTCTGGTCCTATAGCTATAATGACTCCAGCCTGCAGGTCTGGTCCATAACTCTAATGCCTTGAAAGTGGCATTAGAGCTATGGACCAGAGCTAGACCTATACATTTCTAGACATAGATAGGCTAGCCATGACCTGTATAGGCCTTAAAATAATTAATACAAAAATCGAATGCATGCAGGGTATGGCTACCCTGCATGCGTTAACCCTAACGTTGTTTTGAAGTTTGGTTTATATGCTATAGGCTTGCCTACTTTTTTCCAGCACTGTTCGACCAACATGGGCACAACAAGACCATGTGTAACACCCGGCCCCGGGATTCGAACCCCGCTATCTCCTGCGTGCTTGGAAAGCCAATATCTTATCCACATTCCACAAGTAGCAATAAGGGGTTGTTTACAATTTAGTTTAATATATATAAAAATCCCTAAATTGAAAATTGTCTTCATTGTCAAATGTTGTGTGTGTGCTGCTAATCCGCTATGTGTCAGACTCGTTTGAAATCCCATCGGATTTTATTTTCTCCACTTCATTCTTTGGCTAAAATGTCTTCATCAGGACCGCTATGTTTGCAGTTTGCACAATTGTCCACTAGGTGTCGTACTTTTCAATGTTTTCACCAAGTTAATAGCTAATCGTAATTTAATGATACCACTGCTACTGATTTGGGTCAGGAATAGCCTCATTACTCTGAGGAAATAGCCTACAGGTGGGGTAGGCTATTTTGCCCCATCGATTTAAGAAAAGATAACAAAAAGAAGAAGAAAACTGAGTTCATGTAGAATAGGCTAGGCCTACACTAGGTAGTTTAGTCTTAGTCAGTCCTACTCTAGAAGCAAGAAAATATTTTCAAATAAGTAGGCTACACATTTTTTTTCTTCAGTAAAGGTTTCTTAACATTCATTTTAATGTATTTTTTGTTTTTCTTTGAGGTTTCATGACCTCCCCACACAACCTGAACTTTGAACTTTTCTATGGTCTGGCGTTTTCTCTGTGTGTTCAGAACTCCAGAAGCCTTTTGTGCTGCAATGAAAACAGGGAAACAGGCCTTAACAATAATAAAATTGAGGCCTGTTTCCCTGTTTTCATTGCAACAGAAACTGTAAACTGTAGTACAGTTGCAACAGCAACTGTAAAACGTGGTCTCACAATAATTATTATTGTGTAACGTGGTCTCACAATAATTATTATTGTGTAATGTGAGACCACGTTTGATGTTGTTTAGTTCGGCGCACGAATTTGCCCAGAGGCAGAGTAGAGATCTTATCTAAATAGCGTCTCTGACCAGCGGTGACCAGTGACCACACTGTGACCACATACAGCACAGCTTTGACGCAGCCGACAGGGAGGAGTTCAGCCTCTGACTGACAGGAAGCGGAAAGCAACCCCGCTAGCCGTAATGCTAACACAGCTAAGGCTGAGGAGAGAGACTGAGAGGAGAGACTCCCAGTTCGGGTGGAGAGCGAAGCCACACAGCGTCATTTAATACCGCTCCACAACAACACAAAGGCTGGATAAATAATAACACCACGGCGTCCGTTCGGCACAGAGGCGCTATATGAACCACACGTGTGGAGTGGTGAGTTTGTTTGACACACAACTTGTACATTGCTGTCTCTTCTGACGATGCGAGCTAGCGGTAGCTAAGTTAGGTAGCTACCCAAGCTGTTAGCAAGGCTAACAACAGCCTGCTGCTGCGAAAAAGTGTTTTCTTCTTTTCTGTTGTTTGCCAACTGGAAAGTTGCCAGTAAAACAGTATGGCTGTAATTTAATTTAACTCGTGTATTTTCGCTATACAACTTGAACTAAAATAAATACATGGATATCCACGGGTTGTATACTAACCCTCTCCTAGAAGACAGCTTGGCGTCTTTTGGGGCTTAATTTATACATCGTCGAGCGATGTGATTTCAACTGGTGAAGTGTCACACCGACGCTTTATTTCTACTTTAAAATACGTCAATTTTGTTGAGCCCAAAGGGTCGCGATTCGAGATAGATGACGATAAGCCTGGGGCTGCAGCTGGTTAAGCTTTATTTATATACCCCGTAGTACAACGGTGTCGCCTGCCAAAAAGAAAACAGATGTATAAGGCTAAGCTAAACTGTAGAGTTAAGATCATAATGAGATTTCACCATTCTAGATGCCGTAAGTCTCAATTATAGTAGTAATACTACATTTGTTACATAAAATGTCAGAACCATGCAGATATGATGTCAATTTAGTTTTGTGTTGAAATAAACCGAAACTGCGATAGCTGCATCGTTGCAACAGCGCTTCCAGTCATTGTCATATTTTACAATTAACACACTTCTTAAACAACTTGGTTGTAGTAGGCTCGACTTGATCTAGGCTTGACTTAGAATGACCCTTTACATCTGTCTTGTTTTGGTCATGTCAATTATTGAGCACCACGGGGAAATGCAGGTGTCATCATTATAGACACCTGAATATTCTTCATGTTGATCAAAGAATATATATGTAAGCCATCCACTATCCACTGTACTGCTTCATGCTTACTTTTAATGGAGTCTGTCTGCTTACTACGCCCAGGAACCGTAAGCTTACATTTTCATAAATTGAGCTAAATTATCATTGTATTTCGAAGCATGGTCCTTGCTTGCGAGAATAACTTCAGCTAATGTAACTCGCTAGCATTACCCAAGTTGCCTTAGTATAAGTTCCCTCAACACCATGTCCAGTATTTAACATTGTGGCAAAAAACAGTTTCTTTAGTCTAATATACATCCACAGAATAGAGTTAAAAGTTTATTATCACCTGCCTGATTACTAAAAATATTTACTAAATACTACATACATGTCATTGAGAATAGTTTCAACATTTACGTTGTTTGCTATGGTTAAAAAGTCTTTGTTCCACCTAAGACATGCTTATCAATGGAAAATACAGCCTTCATGACCAGTTTACACTTTTTTTCTACATCCTTATTTTTCAGACACACTAAAATACCCCCAAATCTGTAATTTAAGGAAGTAGGCCTGTGTGGTTTCAGTGCACCAAAGGGCATGCCTTCTACTAAAATGTCCAAAGCAATGATTGTACCTTCAATGATTTATTTTGAATCGGGAATGAATGTTGAGTGGTATGAAATAAAATAGCCATGGGTTGTTCTTAAAACATCTGGTGCCCTGTGAAGTACAATAGGTGAATGGCTGTGACCCCTTGTAGTTTACTAGCAGCTGAATAAACCACATTAGTAGTAGCTGTGTGTGATTTGATTTAAAATATTTTGATATTTTAATGACTGACAAACAGGTTACAATAGAGTTGTTTATAAGCATGCCATAGAGCATAGAGGCACACACACTTGCCAAAAAGCAATGATTGGGCATCACAAACTACTAGATCACGTTCAGATTCGTCCACATTCCAGATCGTAAAAGTCATAATCGTGATGGCGCCCACTGGTCCAAGGCTTGATCAGGAGATATGAATCCTAAACATCTGCACACAGTCGCGATATGATAATGCCCAGTGTGCTGCCATGGAACTTTGTAATGTCGTTCTAGAACTCCACTTGTTGGCTGTCATCTTTTTACCGGACAGATGGGTAAATGCAGCCTGCAGGTAATGCTCTAGTCTACAATACAACACCAGAGAGAGCATTCCTGATTCTCCTTCAGAGGCAGGAATGCGCGGAATGTAAACAACAGCACGTGGCCTCCCTTGGACCGGGAGTGACATTATGGAAAATTGTGATATGGCTTTTGATTTCGGTACCGAATGTCAATTTGGTATGTATCGAGTATTGTGATGGTCTTCGTTGCAATGCATTGTGAGCTTGTTGATCATTGTTTTTCTTTGCTAGTATATATTTCCCCCACAACAGTTGCCGCATATAATGAATGACACGACATCATGTTGAAAGTGGTTAACAGTGCTGATGTGGACCATTTATGCTTTTTAAATGCTTGTGGTTGAATGACACGTTGCTGTTCTTTGCAGGTGCCTTACTGTGACATTTATGTGAGGACCAAGCTGTGAAGGGAACGGGTCCTAGACGGGAGGAGAGACTCGGAGAGAAGTGGCCGGCCACAGAATTCTGGATCTGTGTTTTTACTTTTGAGTCAACCCTTCAAACAACTATAGCCAAACAGGTTTCCAACGAGATACCAGAACGATGGAGGCTATTGCCAAATACGATTTCAAAGCCACTGCTGATGATGAACTTAGTTTTAAACGTGGGGAAATCCTCAAGGTAAATGTAAACCTTTTTTCCCTCATCTGATCTTATGACATGTGTTGATTGCTGAACTTCTGTATTTTAGTGCAATACGTCTTCTGGATTAATGACTTGCATGAAAGCAGCAATGTGCTATGCTGTGGGGCCTCAATGCATCAAGACTGAGTCTCCTGGTCCATCAATCTAATTACAAATTCAAATCATACAGTAGGTATAATTAAGCTGTTGTGTGGTGTCCATTGAATGTAATGGCCTAAATGCTATGAATCTTACTAGATAGATACATCTGTCTTTAGCCTATAGTCCGCAGACATTACAGTGCTATTAATACTATAATGTTTATGTGCACTATGTTGTACAGCGGTGTACTACTATGGAACGATGCGTTGTGAGCTTGTAGATTGCTGTTTTTGGCCCAATACTGTTGTATTGTAAAACACAAAGACATCATTTAAAGGGAATCCTGCTCTTTAAATAACAACATGGCACTGGCACAGACTACTATACTTTTATTTTCTCTTTGTTCCATCTCTAATATTCTTGCTTGCCCTATCCATAATCCATATCGTGTCGTAGTTCCTATCTATCTGTTTCTGTGAACTGTTAATTACCTTTTTTCATATTATCATCACTATTATGATGTACTTTGCATCTTTGTCCCTCGTGTATTCAGACTTTCCAAGGAATAGTGCATAGAACGTACAATAGGAGACATCCGGATTCCGTACTGTGGGCACAGAAATGCACACATTAGACTTCATAGCTTACCATCATACTCCATCATAGCTTCATACTTCATAGCTTAATTCTGATTCTACATGCGCGACGTGTGCATGCACATGTAGATCGGTTGTTTATTTCGGGCAGCTAAACTCGTGGCTTATTGCTAACCTATAATGTTTTCAGGTACATCTTTTAGCGTGAGGTTTAAGTTTAAAACGAGTTGACACTGCCTGGATGTCATATTCAATGAGATTAAAAACAGTAGTTCTGTAATCGGAGGCCCACGCAGCAATGGGAATTAAACGAATGAAATCAAGCTTAATTTTTATTCATGCGAGGCTTGACAGTCATCGCACAAGTAATTAAAATTGGCTTTTGATATAAAAATACACAAATTTTCCCTTTTTTTGCCATCCATTGTTTGTTATACCCATATGATGACCATGGATATGGTGGTCTAATTTTACTAGGTCTTCAAATTCCAGTAGAGCAGCAAAATGCAATCTGAACTGTGTAAGAGTTGTATAGATGTAAGAGATAATTTCCTCATGGGCCATCATTACGGGGCTCTCTTTAAATTTTCATTGAAACCCCAAGTTGATGTGGGGCCTCAGGCATGACATTATTCAAAGGTCCACTGTCTTTCTTGTTGCCTGAAAAGGGTTTGACTCGTCCTTAGAGATGAATGAGATGACTAGATGAAGATATTAGAAGGGGACACAACGATTTCTCCACAGAATTGTACATGTTTGGATTTAAGCAAATACAATCATTGACGATTTCTGTTTAATGTCAGTGTGTCCTGAGAGATAAGGGTTTGGTTAGTCTGCATAACATAAAGATAAAATCTTTGTATTTTTTTATTTATAATTTCTGGCCTGGGAAATAGGTTTGTAGCTGGATTCACTACATTTAAACATCTTTTGTTGTCTGACTTTATAGATTGATAATTCTTTGTTGACTTTCAGATAAATACTTGTTGTTTACCTGAAGGATTTCTTGAGGCTGAGTAGTACATAAAAAGCCCTTTTTGTAGTGGAAGCATTATAAGCATAACTGAGGCACTGCTTAAATCTGAAGTTCTGAACCCTGCATGTTTTCACTGTAACCTTACGTTCTGTTTTGATCACAACAGTAGTTTGTTTTCACGGGCAACTGGTACGTTAACTCTGTCAGGCAGGCAAGTGGAGAAAACATTGTTATGGTGCTTGCAACCTCAGCACAGCTGTCACTAATCTCATGTAATTTGTTTTATACGTGAAATTTCCAAACACTGCTCCAAAATAATCTCCTACCTACAACTAGTCCTGCAGTTATTTGCAGACAGTAGGACCAGATTATATTCTAGCAGGACTAGAGCTTCTAGTTACTAGTAGTAACGGATGGTGCTCCTCTCCACAGTTTCAGCACCCTCCCTGCCCACACAGATTGTAGGTTCTCGCCCTCAGAGCGCCATGTGGTGCTCAGGCCATCATGATCTCACGCCAACCGCCTCCAAGCATCTCGCAAGCAGCGCTGCTAGCCGAGTTCTGCATGAATATTAATCGAGAGGAAATGCGAGGCCAATAGCTAGATGGCAGTGCTTTAGGACGGCAGCCTTGGCCATGCAGTTTCCTGCTGGATTTGTGCGAGCCTGAGGCACGACTACCACATGCTGCCCGCCACCGTCCCCCAGCATCAGCGGAGAGGGGATCAGAGGCGAGGGGGTAGAAGATTAGATCCATGGAATGCAGAGTTGCAGACATTAGCCAAAGTCATATGTTCTTATTGCATGGATATCTAGAAATAATGTTGTAGCCTAAGGGTCCCCCATTCAGTATAATTTCAATCACATCAACTAAGTGTTAATTATTATTTAGTTTGAAGTAGGTCACTGCCTTGTGTCTACTGATAGCAGATATATATCATCTGATGTAATATAGTACCAAAGTCCTGATGTCACTCCCGCTACCCCTGGGTAATCTAGTTGCGTCTCGCAAGATTTAAGATTTGCCTATAGTAATTCCAATAAAAAAATAACAAAAAATTAAAAATTATAGAGCCAGATTCGCACTCACAAGGCACATTATGCAAATATGATCTATACAAGACACACTCCAAAGTTACGTCAAGTGTAACAGCTACATGCTTTGTCATCTTAATAACCCAATCTGAGCCAGGAGCGCTGGGCAGCGTTAATTGCACCTCCCCCCGTGGATGAAGATAGGACCATAAAAGGATGCAAATTTGTTTCATTTTTGTTATATACTTAATTTTTGTTTAAGTATATATGCTTCCCTTACTGGCAAGGTTTGTTTTGTTTTTTGTTTTACTGGCAAGGGTTATATAAACTATAAAAAGTGTGAACAAGCATGACATCATTGAGACATCGACGTGACCACACTTTTGGTTATCGCGTGTGTGGGTGTGTGTGTGGTTTTTAAGGAAACTGTCCAGATTATGTTTTCACGTTTCCATTAATTGCATGCAAATCACTTTTTCCGCAACATAATGTCACTCAATATTCTTTACAGTAATGAAAGCAGAACCAATGTTAGACCAGATTGACTAATTTAGGACCAGTTCCTGTTTAGAATGTCTAGCTACCACAATTAAGTGCTCAAGTAATGCAAGGTCCCTTTGCATTACTTCTATCAAAAGCCCTAGAGAATTCAGTACAAAGTTATTTCTGGACAAAGCATCTGAAATCAGGAACTAAGGCTTATTCAATTATTTGCCTGTTAAGCTATTTAAACAGACACATTTTCATTCTCCTATGTCTTTATATATTCTGTATGTACTACCAAATATTTCATATTTTTGACCGTTACTGACTAGGGGTGTGCCCAGCAATTAATGTCACTGTCATTTAACAGACACACTTTCTGTACACTTTCTTTTGAAATAAATCTTCCTCCTAGTATAATCATAGTACCTGATGATCATGTTTTAGGAGGGGGAAAAAAACACGGCAATCCATCTTTAAAATGAATTAATGTCCCAAATCCTGGCACTGCTGCCATTTTTCTGGACTGTAGTTATTGTGTTTCCAGGCTTGTTGTGCTTCTACATTTGAGGAATGGCTTTGTGGCTGTACCAGGATCCCACTGTTGTTGTTTTTGTTTGACACTGACATACAGCAGGGTGCTGGACAGTGGACACCTTATGATTGCCTGCTGTCTGCTTCTCTTTGATAAATCGTATTGCCTTTATTGAGAGAGACAGGTGCAAAGTAGGCCGACAGGAAATGGGGGGGTGACAAACAGCAAAGTCCATCGGGATCGGCAGTCGAACATGTGGATTACCAGCCAAGGTGCCCAGACGACTACGCCTGCCGCCTGGACTTATAAATCTAAGTTTGTTTATGTGGAAGGTGGTCTGTTACTTTTTCTTTAAAAGCAGTATTACCCAGGAATATTTCACTATTGGCAAAATAAAAGTTTAAAAAAATAATCATTGAAAAACATATCTCAAACTGTTTGTTTGTTCTCTAGTATAAAGCACCATAAATATTTGCAAAGTACTGCACTTTTTATTATTATTCCTTCACTCAGTGCTATGCTCATGCAACAGTCTCATGCCTGAATGTTTCCCCCCAGGTGACTTCTGTGAGACAGGACAGAACAGGCTTCTCTCACTCATGAACACACACAACACTCTGGTGTGTTCTTGAAATGTCTGCAACAGACATTCAATGAATAAGCACGATTTTGGTAATTTACTGTGTAAGTGCATAATATTTCGACATTGGGATTGTATTTGTGGGGTGACCATAGCCGAGTGCTTTGGTATAGTACCCAGCAGCTAGCCTGTAGTACATGTAAAAGCCTCCCCAACACAGTATTATTGTTGACTGACTGTGCTCGTCACCGCTCACCACTGCTGTCTGTCTGAGGATACTAAGTCTAACCAGCTCTACTGTTCAGACAAGAGGTCCCTCGCAACGTCTACCAGGCTTGTGTGAAGGCTTTGTTCATTCAACAGTAGCCCTGGTTGATGGTAGCTGTGGTTGTTTTATTCCTATGCCTTCTGGTCTACAGGACGGTCTGGGGTGCGCTTCTCTTGTGTTTTAGTCTGTGTGAAGGCACAGTGTTTGTCTGTGTGTGCTTTTTGCTTTGTGGCACACCACAAATCGCCTTGGTCAGACAGTTGTGTCAGTTGCCACTGGCCGTCAGCCTCCTAACAACTAAGCTTGACCCATATGATGAGCCCAGCATTGTCTGTTACTGACTTTTGAGTGACGTTGAGGTTTACGCATTCTTATGTCGTCGGGCTGAAGTCCATGTTCCACTTCCTGGATGATAGAAATATTGTATGTAGTACTGTTTGTCACTTGTCAGTCTTTAAATGTAGCCTCTGCCTCATTAGCAACACACTAGCACCATAATACTGTGTGTGCATTGTTGATATACACTATACAGTTGTCCAAACATTATACCTGGCACCCGTCATACCCGTCATGTGTGTGTATATATTATATATATGTATATATGAGTCATATAATCAACTTTCTACATTTTACAAAGAATATAGGGTTTAGATTTAGATTACTCTCAATAATTCAACATAAAGAAATGTGTTAAAATAACAACTTAAATGTATTTAATTGTGGAACCACCTACATTTATTCTTAAAAATGGTCTGTACAAGGGGAAATAAAAAAAATAAAAATAAAAATTGATTAAAATAAGTATCTTTATTCGAAGATTAAAGTCTATGTTTCGGTAGTGACAAATTGTGGGAGAGGAAAGATATATATATACACCGCTAATAAAAAAGTTGTAATGCAGTAAGTTGTCCATCTGTTCCCTGGAGTGTGCAGTCCCTTCCCATTTTTATATATATATA
>OOFJ01104644.1:0-12018 GCA_900323375.1 Benthosema glaciale
CTTCAACTTAAAGCATGAGTTTATAATTTAACAGTGTTTAACATGTTTGGAAATAATGTTATGCAGATATGTGGACAATGCACACACTACTAATCTAGTGACCTATTTCTACCACATGCCCATATATACAGTACCACGTCTACCCTTCCCTGCACTCACTCCAAGGCGGGGTGTGTGTGTGTGTGTGTGTGTGTGTGTGTGTGTGTGTGTGTGTGTGTGTGTGTGCGCATGTGTGCGTGCGTGCATGTGTGCGTGCGTGCGTGTGTGTGTACAGTTAAGTATAAGTATTTCCTGGTTTTCCTAGGCCATGGTCAAAGTCCAGCCACAACACTGTGATAATGATCAGCCCGTTGAACAAAGGCTGTATTTTTCTGACCCGTTTGGCAGTGAGCTGCAGTGGGACACAGTGAGAGTTTAATGGAATAAGTGGATCAATTCAGATGGAGAGCTTAAGAGCAAAGGTCTGCTTCTGCCAGCATTGAAAGAAGTATACTCATTTTATTTTAATGAAGTGTGAAGTAAGTGTGGCAGTATCACAAATATAAATAGCACATCTACAAGCTCACAACAGGAGCGATAGGACACATTGTGAGCTTGTAGATCAGCTATTTTCGTATTGCCAAAGCATGCCTGAAGTCAGAAGACATCTGAAAAATAAATATTCAAGAAATCAGATTTTGCACAGCTTTGGGTGTGCTGAGGCTTCTATTGTACATTTGGTTTATTTTTTGGCTCCATCACCTCAACCAAGTCTACTGGCAGATTATTACTGTATTATAATGTGTGTTTTGCAATTATCTAAATCTGCAAAGTAACTTGTACAGTATCTCCTGTCGAATAATTGCAGTGGACCAAAAAGTAGATCAGAGGCAAATGCCTCTGAGGTTAAATGAAGTACCTCAGAACTGTATCCTCAAGTAGTACTACTTAAGTAAATGCAATTAGTTGCTTAACTTGCTTTCCACCACTAGCTTCTGCTGACCAAGAGAAAAATGGAGCTCTTGTGATGCACATGTGGCCTTCTTGGAAGAGAGTTCTGTGACCTCCATTAAGAAATGACATTATATCAGGTTACCACCCCCACCACAACAACAACTGTCTGCTAGTATCCAGCCTAGAAGTGTATCCATTGCCCCTGCTGCAAATCCACTTTGCAGCGGGAAGTAGTTAGTTGCGTTTTCTTCCTCAACATAAATTCATGGCTGCAATAGCTCTCTCCAGTTATATGCAAACTAACAACTCCAGTTATATGCAAACTAACAACAGTGTTAGTTACATTCTTTACATCAGCTGCCTTTATTGCAGGTGCCGTTTCACGTCCCTTTCTAAAATGGTAAAACAGGTTTCCAGTTGTCTTATACATCAGTATGGTATAGTATTTTCCTTGCTGTATATTAACAATTGTAAAAAATAATATGAATAAAAAATACAGTTCATCCCTAAACAATAAAGGCCAATAGCCAAATATATTACAACAAACACACTGAATTAACACCCAAAAGCTACAACTGTATGCAGCATGAGACGGTAATTCATTGCAATTATTCAATAAAAATATGAAAGGCGGCCATTATAACGACAAATTGTTTAGGGATAGCAAAGGATAGGGAACAACAATTCACAATGGTAAACAATTCAAAATGGATGTATTCAATAATTGCATACAGTTACAGTTTAAAGTTCTAGTGTTTGTGTACCTGTGTGTGACCATAAAAAGACACTGTTGTGAAGCCGCAGCTAATTGGTTGACCTATATTAGGTAGTCTACGCACACGCGCACGCAGCGCACTCACACACAGACACACACACACGCGCGCACACACACACACACACGCACACACACACGGCTCCCATTGGCGTACGGGGAGTTATTAGGTCCACTCCCATTGGTTGGTTGGTGGAGTGCAGTTTGCTGGGTCTGTTCCTATTGGCGGAAGGCGGCTCATCCTGCCCTCCCATTGGCTGTCGGGGGTTTGTTTTGCACTGGGTGACGCAGTTCACACTTCCTCCAGGCTCCAGTGTTTTGGTAAACAAGCTTTTCTCCCGCCGCCGTCCGTCCGTCCGTCCGTCCGCACAGCGTTACCCTACAATATCTCACAATTTGTTTTAGTAATACCGTAATAATAATAATAATAATAATAATAATAACAATAAAAAGACGACACTGTGATTTTACGCTTCCGCGTCAAATTGAACCGAACACAAGAAGCGAGCAGTAGTTCCTGGCTTGACAAAAGCGAACCAAGAAGACCTGCGCCAGCTCAGAATCCTGTGTGTAATGTGTATGTGACTTTGTGTACGTGACTGTGCGTGTGTGTGACTGACTGTTTGCCTGCTATTGTAATCGGCGCATGGTGATCCGCTGCTGTGCTCTGGAGTGTTGTTGTGCTGGGGAACCAACGCGCTAAGCTAGCTGTCTGGCTGCAGAACCCAGCAGACTAGAGCCCTCACCTCGCCGCATGCATCTGCTCTCCGCCAGGCTGTGAAGAAGAAGCACAACAAACAGCCAGCCAGGCAGGCGGTGAGTCGACATGAGGAAATGTCCTCCTGCAATGCACCACCAACACACATCTGATCTGTCATCTGTGGCTAATATTACACCAACAACACTGTCTGCATGCATGGTGTGCTACTAGTGACAGACTGACAGCAGTGATTTATCCCCACTTTGATATGCGAGTTGTATTAGGCCACGTACCCCGGCTAGCCGCAATTTGCAACATAATTTTATTTTTATTAATATGTCCAGAGTTTCAACACCAACCCTGAGACAGGTAGCCCATACAGTACATCGAAACAGAAAATTCCTATTCTGATATTAAACGATGTTGAACTCAACCAACATTGTATTGCTGCTGTACGCCGGGAAAAAATGTTTGAATTGTCCTCTTTCTATCTGCAAACTAAGTTTTTGTTTAGTAAAAGTCCACCATAGACATGTTAAGAGATACTTTCTGTCAAGAAATTCCGTGCAGGTGATTCTCCAAGTGTTACTTGGAGTTTGGAAGCACAAATAAACCTCCTGCTGCCTCCTGCATTATGTGCAATTTCAAAACAGGTGGTACACAGGACTTAGAATATGGTACACAGGACTTAGAATATTACAGACTTAAAATATTACGGAATGTATAGAACACATATATATATAATAGATAGAACACAATTCAATCTTTCCGTACAGCTGCAATGTTGGTGAGTTTAACATTGTTAAATTGTTGCAAATTGCAGCTAACGGAACTGGATGCGTTGGTCTGACGTCCCAATAATCAGACACCCGTAAATCAGACTGCCCAATATTCCAACATTAGAGCCCCATATGAACCCTATCCCCAAACCCTAACCACACGCAGAAGCCGGTGAGTCTCCGACCACAGGATGTCGGACTAACCCGTGCCCCCCAACAGAACCCCACATCTCTGGGACCCAATCTCCACTCTAAAATCTAAAAGTGTGCAAATCTGATGTAAGTACAGTACGATGTACAATATACAATGTAATGACCCTGTAGCCGGTGTTTGTTTTTTCATTCTCAGACATGGTGAAGCTGACAAAGGCCAAAACCTTCCAGGCGTACCTGGACTCGTGTCACCGCCGCTACAGCTGTGTCCACTGCCGTGCACACCTGGCCAACCACGATGACCTCATCTCCAAGGTCAATAGGATGGACAACAACGCTGTCACAAATGATTGTGGTTAACATATTTAATTGTGCTTTTGGCATTGAACATTGGGAACATAATTAAGTTTTCAGTTTGCCTTTTAGACTTAGTAATCAATAGGCGCTGCACAAGGCAGATATGACAAATATCTTAAATATACAAAGACATTTAAAATAGCAGAAATAGCTGAACTACATTACATTTCATTCTGCTTTTTATTAGCGTTCGATTTAGAATATTCACTGATCGAACATAAACGTCTCTTCACTACTCGCTACATGACGATTCCCTTCCGCCGTGCGGCGTGCATGTTATAAGTCGCATCTCCCCGCAGAGTGAACTTGGCTGTACTGTATATAGAACATTGCAGAATAATATTCTCTGAATTGTATCGTTTTCATGGGTGCACAGACCGCATGTCATCTACAAGCTTGCGGTTCATGAGCTTGTAGATCGACTGGCTTACTGTAGCCATAGTACATTATTTATTTTGAATCTGCATATCTGTACTGTGCAATGTTTTTGTTTACAAACCATAAATGTTCCAATGTCTAATGCCAAACACAATTGAATTCTTAATTCCAATTATGTTTATCGTAAATATACATTTTAGTAAAATGTTATTATTGTTACAGCCCAGTGTGTAAAATGGGTAAAAAGGTACTGGGAAGTGATTTAGTAAAGCCTAGAAAATACAAATAAACAAAAAAGAAAATATTTTAGAAAATGTGTAGATGGCAGATGGAAGCTGGCTGCTGGAAGGTTGGTCTGACACACGTGTTCTCAACCTTTTCAGGTCGCGTCCCCCAAAATAATCATATTGAACTGGGGACCCCCCAAAAATAATCATATTAATTTGAACTGACCCTCAAAAATAATCGTGTTTAAAAACTGGGCACCCCCACCCTGACAGAATGTCACGGTGTAGATGTCTTATTTTCACAACATTTTTGGTAATATTTGACAATTGCTTATATTTAATAATACTTTTGACTAGTTTTGACACACTTAGTTCTTGTTTCTTTTAGATTTATTAAAAGGGTCTCAAGTCCTTCATTTTAGAAATACATGCAGATACTCAGTTTACACTTATATTGTAGTTTGTTGTACTGTTGAGTGAGAAAACAATTATCTGGGGACCCCCCGCAATAATTTGGGGACACGCCTGGGGCTAAGACCAGTGGACCACTGGTCACTGCCTACCCAAACATTAAATGCTTATCAGCTGAGTTATTGTTGATCACTTGAATTGATTTCCACTATCCTCCTCGTCCTGCAGTCTTTCCAGGGCAGCCAAGGCCGGGCCTACCTCTTCAACTCTGTGTGAGTAACGTTATGCACTACTACATGGTTATAGTATTCATTGTTCATTTATTCTCATTCTCGTTGTGTTTTTGTCACTCAGGGGGCTTGATTTTCTTGACCACAGTTTAAGAATGTAATTTAGATCGCATGTTATTTAACACTTTTTTGCTGGGGAATTCTTCATAATGAAAGCACTGACTAGAGTGCCAGCATATGAGGCAGATTTTACTCTGAAAAGCCCCGCCTTCCTGTGTGTGCGTGCAATATATACCCCGTATATGCTGAATATAAGACGACTCCGCCCCATTTTCAAGACTCATTTGTGGGAAAAGAACAATGAAATGAATGTCAAATAAATTAATAATCTAGTCTCCGATTATAATACAAGCCTGTTTTTTAGGATCTTTCCATTCAGGCCAATAGGGTATATATATATATTATTTGCTTTATTTAAATAGTAGATGAACAGGACATTGAGGACAGTGAAGGACATGCACCACAGGTCTCCTGTTAGAAATTATGTGGGCTCCGTTGGACATTTTCTTCAAAATGATGTGTGTAGAAACAAAGTTTGAAACAATGTGAGCTAATCTTTCTAATTATAAATGCCAAAGGTGTCTGTGACAGTGCACTATGAAAGAATGGACAAAGACACTACTACATCAAAAGCATGTTCATAATCGAAAAACCTTTAAAAGCCACACATAAAAAGCACCCCTGCTTACTGCCTGACACAAGCGGAAAAAGGTTGGCATGCCTACACTTGTCATTGCAACTTGTGTAGAATGCCTTGTGAATTGATTTTTTGCAGCTATGAAGAGCAGATATGATCCACATGCCTGTCACAATCACACAATCACCCGAACTGTATTTATTTCCACTTATTGTCCGAATTGTTTCCATTAACGTAGATCGGACTAACAGGAGGTCGGACTTATGGGCAGTCCACATCCGGACAGCCCTAACAATCGATTGGAAGTACCGATACAGAGGCCTAACCAAAATTAAACAGATATATAAATACAGTACAAAAACTTGATAGACCACCAATCCAATGCAAATGGAAAAGAAAACGTGTGTGAACAGTGGATGCAACCAGGTCCTTTACTAGTACAAAAATGCAATGCTGCTGTCTATACATTTATGTAAAATATAGCATATATACAGTACAAGCTCATAGTGCAAAGTATGTCTTCAAAGTAATTTCTAAATCATGCCCACAGGTCTTAATGGGTTAAAATGCTCCCAATCAGAACGTAGGGTTAAATCTCATTCCAATTAACACAGCTTAGGATCCCTGAACAATACATGTCAGCTGGTTTGATCCACCTTAGGTAACTACAGTATCTCCATTTGCACACTCCCAGAGGTGACTACAGTATCTCCTCTGTTATTACGACTAAATAAATCACATTATTTAGTGAAATGTTTGTGCAAAATTATTTGGCAGCTTTAGGTGCTAGTTACTTGGTGGATTTAGTTTTTTACAACACAGATATTGACCACTTTATTGACCCTAATTTTATGCCTATTAATAGTGAGGAAAAGAAACAGCTCATCTAAGGTACTGGAGCTAAAAATATACCAACCACAAAATAAACAAATCGATAAGTCACCGCAGTTCTCTGAGAACAAATCCCTGGTACAGTACCAGCACCTTGTTTACACAAACCACAAAGGACAACATTGGTTCTCAAACCTTTTACTTTCACCTGCATGCCAAACACGCAGTTTGGTGTGCAGGCTATTGACCGACATGACTCAGAGAGTGTACAAATGGACCCGTTAAGGGCCTATTTCCATTTTCACACTCCCAGAGTTGCAGACCTGACAGGGTCCATTGTGTTACTATCAATAATTTAGCTGGGGACCCTCTGGAACCCCATGGGTTTATGGGTCCCTATATTTTTTAGTTTGGATTATTATTGCAAAACATTAAAAAATGGAAAGAAAAAAAAAACATTCCCAAAAAAGATGTCTTTCAGTAATTTCATGAAGAAAAGAAAGAAAAATCGAAGAAATTGGAAATGAGAAAACGTGTGTTTTAGTGAAAATAGGTGATTTACTCACAACACAGTGCAAAGCAACACTTGATATTTGAAAATTTAAGAAACACTGCAATAGACTATGGATAAACACTTCCTGTATGTAGCAACAACCAAAAAAAGGAAGAAAAAGAAAAAACATCACATTATAGGTAGTAATGGTTGTAAACATTTAGGGCTCCATTTTTATCACACGCTAAACCCCTTATCCCTAACTTCTTTGCCTTTTTTTATATTTTGAAAAACATTTTTGAATAGTTAAATAGCCAGTCTACAAGCTCACAACATGTCAATGTAGATTGGCTAGTTGAACTATTCAAAAATGCTTTTCAAAATAGTAAAAAAGGCAAAGACGTTACGGATAAGGGGTTTAGCGTGTGATGAAAATGGAGCCCTTAGACTGATGTTTAGTCACAGTATTGTCTCTGTGGAGGTGGCACATTGACTGAATCAATACAAAAGTCTTGAGCTGTGGGCTGTTCTTCAAAGGCAAATGAGAGTGAGACACTGTATTAAATAGACGAAATCAACCGTTATCAGGACGTGGGAATACGGCCAATATGTTCCATACCTGCATTCTAGACGTTGTGGTGTTTAGCATTCTACACCCGGACTGTCCGCTGACTAACCCTAACCCCAAACCTAACCCTAACCGCAAGCATGTCAAACATCGCGCAGTGCTGCGGGTAGGGTTAGTACTGTAGTATGTCAAACATTACTATTACTAGCCCTACCCCAAACCTAACCCTAACCGCAAGCACGTTGCAACGCAGTCGCTTCTGTGTCGCCTCGTCATGTCATATAAAGCAAACATGGGAATACTGGGTTTTTCACATTATGTCTGTTTCTTTGGTGCTGATTTTCAACATTTCCTGTGATAAGGGATGATAACATCCGAAGCAGGTGGTAATTTCTATATTGGTACTTTGGTTTTCCGAAAGTGCCAGGCTGGCTTTCTTCGTTTCAAGCTGTGTATTGTTAGCTCTAAGATAACTGGGTCACTTTTGGGTAATGCACCTACATGTGCGAGTGATGCTTGCTAATATCCTTGATGTGAACATGTTTGAGAAGTGAGAAGTGGTTTGTCTGAGACATAGGCAGTTGTTTGCAGTGCGGTGATGTGTTTATGTCTGGGTAGCTAAGTTGGTAAAGCTCTCACTTGTGTGGACCACAAGGTTGTGGGTTCGGGCATCGCATCCCCAACTCAGCCTTAGAGTAGCATCGCTTGGGTGCGGTTGTGAGGTGTGGCGCTCCACCCCAGAAATTCATCTGGGGTCTAGCACAGTGTAACGGGGGATGGACTCGATCGGTATCAGCTCTAGGACTTACTGTACTTACATACTATGTTGTGGTTGATTTCAGAGTGAATGTGGGCTGCGGTCCTGCAGAGGAGAGGCTGCTGCTCACCGGACTCCACGCTGTGGCTGACATCTACTGCGAAAACTGTCACACTACGCTGGGCTGGAAATATGTAAGCACACACAAACGCACTGTCTGTTCCCGGCTCCTCCTGTCTACATGTCGAAGTGTCCTTGAGCAAGACACTGAACCTCAAATTGCTACCTATGTGCTGGTTGGTAACTTGCATGGTTTCCACCACAATCGGTGTATGACTGTGTGTGAATGGCTGAATGTAATGCACTATGCAAAGGCGCTATATGAATGCACCATTTACCATTTATTTCATCAACAAACTATACTATAAAAACAGACAAATTCATCTGGGGATCATTGACATGAAAAAATGTGGGAACCACTGGTTTAAAAAAAAAACATTAGGAAGCAAGCCCAAATTCAGTACGCAACTACACTTTAAAAGCAAGCCCAGAATCACTTAATAATTGCTTATTATAGGCAGACATGGCAACACCGGCCAAATGCATATTACAAAATGTTGAGAAGAACTGGCTGTATCTGAAACTGTATATATCTCTCTTCCTCTCTCAAGGAACAAGCCTTTGAACTGAGTCAGAAGTACAAGGAAGGCAAGTTCATCATTGAGCTGTCCCACATGATAAAGGACAATGGATGGGACTGAGAGAGGAAGAAGACGTCAGCTTTTATTCATGACCCCCTTTCAGACGTCCACCCCGTTGGCCTCAGAGGGTTCCCGCGTAGCCTCCTCATCTCGCATACGAGCCATAGCTATGCAACCCTTCCACTTCATACAGCTTTGCCAAGAATAGCATGAGACGCCTCCTCTTTTGATCCTCTCCATATGCGTTTTATTTCCCCCCACAACTACGAGAGCACATTGCTTCCATCGAGATATCCCAATTCTTTAGTTTTCGCTTGGACATGGGAGTGAGCGAGTGTGGGGTCTGCGTGTGTGTGCTTGTTGTGTGCGTGGTTGTGTGGCCATCAGAATAGGAGAAGTAGACACCACGGTGCAGGTATTGCGTGTTGGGGTTGTCACAGTCTGCGCGTGTGTGTTGTTTGATTGGTAGCGAACTATCGGCAACGGCAGAACCGTCTTCACTTAGCGGGAGAGTTCATCAGAAGTGGTTTTGCTTCGAAAGAACTGAACTTACTACAAAACCAGATGCAAACAGTTCGGTTGTACTTTTATGAGTTTTATGCACATGTACATCCATGTAGGAGCATCACTGATTGGCCCAGAGTGAAATATTAAGGCTTGTGTGAGTCACTGACACAAGTTAATGGGGAATACTTGGTGCAATAAGAGGGATGTTTTTTTTATTGTACATTTGACAGTTAACTTTTTTTATTGTGAGATTAAGGCTTGGATTTCTATTCTGTTTGCACGACTGTGGTAGAAACGGCATATTTGTAATTCATGTCAGCGCTTTCTTCCGATCAAAAATACTACATTTTTGTGGAACGACGCAGCCTTGCGGTATAAATTTGCCTCAACAGTGGTCATCTTTTTATCGTCCAAAGGCAATCAGGGTGTTGATTCATGATTTCATGTCAAAGACTGCAAATCTCTTTGCAAGAATACTTAAAAAGTGTATGGAGTATGAGTGAGTGTATTCTGCCTGTGGGTATACATTTTAGGACACTGGTTCCCAGACCGATGTTTGTGGGTTGTGAGTTTTTCGTTTTGTTTTTTAAATTATTATTTCAAAATATATTCAAAAGATAAAATAATAAATAAACTAAAATATTTTTGACTTATATAAAAAGTGAAAATAGCCGTCATGAGCTTGTAGATCTGCTATTTTCACTAGTTTGGTTTGCGGGAGACATCAAATTTCTCTTTGGGGTCACATTCTAAAAGGTTTGGGAACCACTGTTTGAGCATGTATTTTAATTGGAGCGTGCGTGTGACGTGTGTATGCAGTGTGAGTGTGCGTGCCTGGATGTCGCTAGCTAGACCGTGTTGAGAAACATGTGTCTGGGGATCTATCTATCTAGTGTTTCCACTGTATAATTGGGATATCCACTTTTATCTTCATTGCTTCGAGGTCTTATAACATGTATATAACCTTACATTGACCATCCCACGTGGACACAGTACTCAATCATGTTAGATTCAAATGTAATATTATAAATAAATGAATGACGTAGCATATTTATGGCAATTTTATGTCTGTCTTTCATTAAAGTGTATTAACCTGAATTCTCTCATTAAAGTACAGTATGTGGTAAAATATGTCTTGTCTTTTTGGAATTGTTTCATTTCTTAACCCGGGAAAGCATATGATCTGTGTAATTTTAGTTACAGTATAGAATACTTTGGCATATTATAGCATACCTTTTTATTTTAGCAGATATACAAGCTCGTAGCCGTGTCAAAAATGTGAAAATGAGTGCAAATCAAATGTTATGGAACATTTTTAACTCCAATATTTGCTTATGGGGGAACCTGGGATCAAAATATTTGGATGCTTGTTTTGTGGCCAAATGCATATAAGTTTGGGGGTCCTTGACATGAAAAAGTTTGAGAACCACTGACTTAAAACCATACATTTTTGTTTTGTTTCATAAAACAGGATTTAGAGAAGGACCTGAGATTGTTGTGTCTGCATCACCTAAAAAGTCTTGGAAATGTTCAAAAACATAACAAGGGTATGACCTGTCATCTGTATGTGTGCTTCTAAGTCATCTAATTTGACCTCTATGAATTTGACCATGGTCTGTGAATCGCTTGATACCGGGTATGGGGTGCAGCTTTGAAGAGGCAGATAGCATAAACACAGTGAATAATTAGCCAGCAGATGGTGCTGTGGTACTGGGTAGGCCACTGCTACACTGTTCATCATGTCAGACAGTGGTTGTCCATGCACTTTAAGAGTATTTCAAATAAATGTATCAGTGGCAATTGTTATATATAGAACAATAAACAACATACCTTTGTCATTTGGATTTTGTAATCTATGACCAACATTAAGAAAATAAGACTCATGCCCCCTTGGTCATAGATCAAAGAGATGGGTGTAAAATGAAAATATCTAATGTGTCCTGAAATTAGTAGTTTTATTATTGTATTTTTGTGAGTAATCTCTTGTTTTTGCAGAAAGGTTAAACAAGAGATTCCAAGAATGTTCAAGGTCAAATTAGACAACTTTAGAAGCACACATACAGATCAGCAACCACTTTCAAGTTTCAACCCTTATTTGGGGCATTTTAATGTCATGTTTTTGGTCATTTTCAAGCCTATTGTATTTTCTACAGACAGTGGAGACGGACAGCGTTTACCTGGTGATCCACCGGTAAAAACCCCAATGTACTATATGCCAACCCTGTCAAGGCCAACCTTCGCACCATGGGCAACCGGGCCTTCTGCTGTTTGCCCCAGAACTGTGGAACGCCCTCCCTGTCCACATGAGAGCGCCACAGTCGATTGACTCCTTTAAGAAAGAACTAAAAACCTAGCTTTTTAACAAGGCTTTCTTTTGAACCCACTGGTTTTTACATTCTGACCTTATTCCCCCATGTTCCTAACTATTTTGTTCTCCCTCAATGTTTTAATTGTGAGATGATTTTATCGTGTGATGTTATTTCTTTCTTTTATTAATTTCTATTGAAGCATTTTGAGATTACAT
>OOFJ01104647.1:0-10569 GCA_900323375.1 Benthosema glaciale
AGGGGAGGGAGGGGGAGGGAGGGGTGCAGGCGTTTTGCGTGACGTCAGACTGGCTTCACGGCCACGGGAGGGATTACATATTAACACTGAGCAGCTGAGTGTGCTGCACTCAGACGACTACAGGCTCACTGTAGAATGTGCTCAGAGAACGGCTGCCTCCTCCCAGCAGCAAAGACGCACCACTGCACCTAGAGGAAAAGGGGCACGAGGGATTTACCCTTATGGACGGAGGAGGGATGGAGGACAGATTCTCCCCAGTCACCATGGAGGTGTGGAGCTCCTTCGTGTCAGACGATGAGGACGAGGAAGAGGAGAAGAGCAGCTCCAGCCTCGGGGAAGAGGTCGAGGAGGCACATAAGAGGAGGCACTACGGCAACAGCAACAATAACAACAACGTCCACAACGGCAATCTGTGCGGGGAGGTGACGCAAGGTGAGGGAAGCAAAGGGACGGCTAGTGGAGGACAGAGGAGAGGAGATGTTGTAGAGTCAGTGGGTGCAGAGGAGAGATACCGGTGCCATGCATGCAGGAGTCAAGTGATATGCAATCAGAATCATCTTGACCAGGTTTCTTTACACATTTGGTGTTATGGAAGATCAGATTGTTAGCGTGGCATGTATATGCATCACCTGTTATGCGGCACACTGCAGTGAAATGCGTCAGGGTGACAGTGTGCTTGTGTTTGAATGTAGCATTGTTTTTCTATCCAACCTTTAATGCTTTATGATGCACTGCAGCATGCATGCACTGTATAATCCAATGATGTCATGCACGCTACAGCACACACAAACACATACACACAGACACACATATACGGTTACTGACTGGGATGCTGCAGCTGTATGCATTAAGCACTGTAAGCCGGCTTGTATTAGTGTACGTCCTCTCTGCAGATCCTCCACGCTGTGTAGAGAGTCCCACTGAGCTGCAGTACCTGGACATAATGTCTAAATATAGTGAGCTGATATCTCTCTTGCCTGGCGCAATATGTGAAAGTCATTGGTTGTGAGTGTGCACTTGGCACATTGCAGCAGTAGCAGCATTTTAAAGCAGCATGTCTTTGGTTGTCATTGACGGACTGAACAGTGTGTGGATTGGACGCAAGCAGCTCATCATAATCTGTTCTGTGAAGGTTAAGTTTGAAGTCTTTACATTGGTCTGATTTGTCTATTAATTATTAGAAAGATCTTATTCTTATTCTGTGCCTAAAAAAATCTGAAAATTAAACCATGATCTGAACCATGAGTTGATATGATTTAATGGGTTAAACAACCTCAAACGTCCCCTCGGTCTCAACCTTGGTTTTAAGGGATGCTACTAGCTTCTGCCTATACCTTTTCGATCATGTTAAAAGAAAATAATATATTATTGTAATGTTGCAACGGCATACGATCAAAATGAACCATTCATTAATTCATTAATTCATTCATTCATTCATTCATTCATTCATTCATTCATTAATTCAGACAGACAGTCATTCATTCATTCATTGTCCCTAGTGGACATTTAACATGTTGCCCTAGTTTCAAGTCTAGACTTGAATGCTGCAAGACTGCCCCCTTACCCATATACTGTGGAATAGATTAACCTTGCTAAAAGATTGGTGATTTTCCCCAATTAATTAGTTTCATTAGAATGAAAGACACACATTCACTCGTCTTTTTAGTCTCTTTTATTGAGTCTTGAGAAAGCATCCGTTTTATTCCTCCACGCTGTGTGGCAGTCTTTGTCTAAATGGGCGTTTACTTTCGACTAACCCAATTGTGCGAACCTGGCATCCTTCCAGAGGACAGGGTACTCTATGCGGGAAAATTCTGTCCATTCATTCCCTTCCACACAACAGGATACTTGGATCAGATGCTTTGTTTTCATCGGAGATAAAATTACAGCCGTACGTGTTGTACGAGGTTCTGGCTCCGATGCTGGAATGTAATGTGAGAAGGTACGGCACGGGTGTGAGGACGTCCTTGAGCTGCATCGACTAGACATAATGACACTAAGCTAGAAAGGTGTGTTTTATATCGTACCGTATTTTAGGCATTCAGCTGACCATCGGATCCAGAGCAGCTTGTTACACATGGGTTCAGTAGACTCATTTTATGTAATACTATTTAACCCATTAAGACGTGAGGCTGATTATACAAATGTAGAATCTAGTTCTCACATTTTTTTGTGTCAAGGACCCCCACATTGTTCTAACAGAACATTTCCCAGCGGATTCCTCGAGTCCCACCGACCGAAACTGGTGACTTGCGTAGGTGCAACCCCACTTGCAATTTCCCCAGAATTGCACCTCTCTAGTTGTACTCTAGTTGTACTTTAAAGCTTATTTTAATGTACTTGTTTGCACATCATGTGTCACACTGGAAATAGCAGATCTACAACATCACAACACATTTTCACTGCAACTAGTTTTGAGCTTGTAGATCTGCTATCTTCAGTGCTACGACATCACAACATGTTGCACTGCAACTAGTTTTTAGCTTGTAGATCTGCTATCTTCGGTGCAAGACACCAACTTCATCAGGGTGTGAATCCATCCAGATAACAGCAGCTCCTAAATGTCTGAATTGTATTGATGCCTGGTGCCAAGTGCCTAAACTGTAATCCTGGATACTACTCTCCCTCTGCCAACTTGGGGAGAGAGCCCAGCCCATGCCCTCAGCGCCCACAGCGTCCACGGTGGGAATCAAACCCAGGACCTTCTAGCTGTGAAGCGCTACTGACTGCGCCACCGTGACCCTATTATTATTATGATTATGATTATGATTATGATTATGATTATGATTATGATTATGATTATGATTATGATTATTATTATTATTATTATCATTACTTATTTTATTTTATTATTATTTGTAATGACATTTGCATACTAGGAGATATACTCTACGATGCTGTGGAATTAGTTTTATCCCAAACCAGACTAGAGGACGGCATGACATTCACTACATGATGGGCACTATTACCCTCTAGTCTCAATTATTTATTTATTTACACTTAAGTGGATAATAAGGTAGTGGTGTTTCATATGTGACAGGCTAGGTACATAGAGTACCACAAGTTCAACCTGGCACAATTACATAGAACTTACCATTAATTTTCTCTCTGACTCTCTGTGTCTCACGGTCTGTCTATAGGGCGTTACAAACGGGGAGCGTTAAAACGCGCATCTAGTTAATTTTCAATGAGACCTGCGTTTTGTGCTGAGAAATCGTGGGGCGACAACGCAAGCGTTTTTACGCGAGTGTGGTCCAGAGAATTTGTTGCGCGCGTGCTCGTTTCGTGCACACGCCCGCGATTCACCAGACCTGGATTCTGTTTAGATTTTATTTAACGCTTGCGTTATCGCGCCCCTCTTGAGCAGACCTGGAGCAGACCTGTGGTTGATCCATGCGACAACGTGTGCGTTCAACACTCCCCGTGTGTAACGGCCTCTCTCTCTCTCTATCGCTCGCTTGCTCTCTCCACGAGACACAGAGGAGGACATATAAGGGAATATACACTGTACCACTCCTTTTGCATAAGCCTTTTAAGTGTCCCAGCTATTTTTGCTTAATTTACATGTGAAATTATTTTATGCAAAAAAAGAAACAGTTTATATTATCAGTAAAGTTTTCTGTTGCATTGGTAAGGGTTTCTTGACCTCTCATACATGCTCATCAATACAATTTAGCAGTTAGTTGGTATTTGTTTGATCCATAATGCTTTATTTAGATTTTTTACAGTTTAATATCTTTAGTGAACTGTGTGTGTGCGTGCGTGCGTGCGTGCGTGCGTGCGTGCGTGCGTGCGCTTATGAGCGCTCTACTAGTGGTAGTGACGGGTGCAAACTCACAGCTGTTTAGTTAAGACATATTGAAAACATTAACTGAAGGCAGTGGGTTCCCAGATTGTACAAATGTACATTTTGTTTACTTAAGTTACCAGTACATGTAGATACATAGCAGAATAAATTCAAGTACCGGTACAGTACAGGCAGTGTACTGTACATGTTCAGTGTACATCAACTATCATACACAGGTGTAATCATAAATTGCTGTTAATTTACTGACTGTCCTACAGTATTATGCCATATTTGTCTCAGAGTCTTTCAGTCAGTATATTTTGTTGGCTAGGTAATGCTGCTATTACAGCTAATTTGTTAACAATTTGGAAGTGGCAACTTACTTGTATCCTTCCAGTGCAATGCTGTGATTTCAACTATTTTGGTTAATGCAAGTTTAAATAACATAACATTGTAGGCAATGAAACATGTAACATGATTGTTTCTTATAATCCTCATGGCTTTTGAATGATATTGCAAGGGTGTCAATATCCTAGCCTGGCTTCTTGGCCAGACTTGTATCACACTGTCGTGGATGCCGAAGGCAATTTCTTTTTTGCCACCGGCAGATTCACGTCTGGCCACTGTCTGCGAGGCTATCGATATGCTGCCTATATCCCATCGCATCTGTTTTACACAGAGCAGAACATCCTTGTAGCACAGTTTCAGAGTGTGTGGCATTTCAGTGGGAGTCTCTATGAGCTCTGTGTTATCTACTGTATCTCTCACTGAATCTATTTAATTAAATTGGCCCCATCTAAAGCTGTACCCTTAAATCACCATTTAAACCAAGTATACATTGTATATGGTACATAATTTATGCCCAGTAAAGCTAGACCCGAAGGCTAGACCCGAAGGCAGAGTTAGTCCATTAGGCTGATTAGAAACTGACACGGCCACTCGGTCATGGTGTTTTAGGCCAAATTCCAAGCACCTCAATATAATTACTAGAGTCTTTTACTTTTTACTTTACTTGATTACTTGATTGGAGAGGTAGGTGACATAGTGGAATGGTATGGTATACTATCATGCATGTGGTGGTGATTTGTGTATTTATTTTTGAGGAACGCTAGGCCCTCCAATGCATAGCTTTCCGAAATTGCCTCACGTGGTCGCGATGGTCGCGGTGGTCATTAAATATCAAACTATGAATGAGCCTTAAAAGACAACGTAAGACATAATTTGGCTGATATAAATACTGCCCTCGCTGCTACCCTCACTTCACACACGATTGTTTTGATTTATATTAGGGCTTTTTGGTTACTCCATCGTCTATTTCTCACTTTAAATGTTTTCAAAAACATTCTTGAGAGCAATATTTAGTTGTGTGAATAACATGTGTGTTTGTTTGTTTACATGGCTGTCATGTCGGATACAGCATGAAATAAAGCATCGCAGCAGGTGCTCCAAGTCTTCGATTAGACAGCCGTCTGTTCGAGCTCATTGGTCATTATCTAGAAATGACACACACCGCTGAATTCAATGATTGACCAATCAGAATCAAGCATTCAACCAAGCTGTGTAATCAGGCATTAGCTTAAAGGACCACTTCACCACTTTTCAACCTGCCTTCATATGATTGGTCCTCACTAATGTTCATGATAAAACAGCACAATTTTTTTCTACTCAGTCTGTGTCTCATAGGAGGGCTGTGGGCACTTCAGAAACCGTCCTCCATGCGCATCATCGATGGAGAATCCAATGCTAATAAAAACTGCAGGCTTTCTTTTCCTGAAAATTTCCAATGCGAAAGTGGAAGCCATCGTTCTCATGATGATAAAAATATAAATATTTTTTCAAAAAAATATTGTTTAAAAAAAAATCTGTCTAACGATGATGCGCATGGAGGACAATTTCTGAACTGCCCACAGCCTTCCTATGAGACACAGACCGAGTAGAAAAAAATAGTGGTATTTTATCATGAACATTAGTGAGGACCAATTATATGAAGGCAGGTTGAAAAGTGGTGAAGTGGTCCTTTAAGGTCTAATGATCGTCTACTTCACCCCTGTGAAGCTCTCATAGTACATAAACAAACACAGTTTCAGGTCAGATACTAATCTCCTTCCTCCTACACTACGTTTCAAGGCTCCCAAACAAGATACAACATTAGCAGAACCATAGTGTCCCCACTGTCCCACTGCTGAGCTCAGGTGTCTTATCAGATGTTTTATTTGCAAGGACTCTCTTGGCAAAAAAAATAAACCACAAGCTAGCATGGCGATCATCACCATGCTGGCTTGTGGTAGACATTTCTTTCAAAATGAAATAGCTGAGCTATATTGGTATGTGAGATAGATAGGCAAGTAGACAGAGAGAAGCTCTTAATGGAGTCTTATCTGGCTTATAATGGGGATCATGGTAAGAGGATCAGTATTGGCAGACCACATGGAGATGTTGTGGTCTGACCTGGCTGGGACACTAAAAAGGGGAAGGTAATGAGTTCATTCACACAGTAACGTATCCTATTTTTAAAGTGGCTCTACTTTTGTTCTTAATATTAAGCTTGGAGCAAATAACGTAAGCTATAGAATGTCAGCTTAATAATGAATGCAAGTATCCTTTTCAGTTCCATTTGGTAACTTTATTAATATACAATGGCAAGCTGTTAAAGACTACAGATGACAAATATAGCAGAGCCTGTAAGCACTGAAAATATGAGCTGTTTTCAGGGTTTCCCTTTTTAAAATAACTAGACCTGTATGTGCCTGTCGCCGTCGGCCACCGGCATATTTGAGAACAATAACTATCTGTCTGTGTCCCTTTTGTGCCCATACTGTATATGGAGATGTCTGTATCTGTCTGTCTGCCTGTGTCTGAAGACTGGATGCTGACTGTGAAAAGTGGACTGGTTAAGTAATCAATTGGCAGGTAATTAAACACATTGCTATTTCTCTCCTCCCTGCAGTGCTGTGCTCGGAGAGAGTGGGCCAGATCACTAAGACGTACCATGACATTAAGGCTGTCACCCACCTGCTGGAAGAGGTAAGCTCTGAGCTCTAAATTCTACAAATGTGGTAGTTCTGAAACTTTTACATTATTCAAAACTATTCAATCTTTAAAGATTTTCAAAAATGTCCAAAAATAGCAGATATACAAGCATGTGGCACAGTGACGCACTGTGAGCTGAAAACCAGTAACTAGGTACAGTTACTAGTTACATAATTTAAAAAGTAACTCTGATTCTTTAATGATAACTTACACCAAGAAGTTATGCATTACTGTGAAAAGTAATATTTTTGTAACTTCATAAAAAAAAAGAAAAAAGAAAGAAAAACGGGGGGCTCCCATTCCCAGGCCACATTGTATGTGCAGATCGCTGCTCTTAACTGATTATTGGTGGTGCTACCAGATGGCATTTCTGATGCCCGATGCTTCATAATTGTGACTCTACCCCTTTTAGAAAGAACGTGACCTGGAGTTGGCGGCCCGTATTGGCCAGTCTCTCCTGAAGCAGAACAGAGAGCTGACGGCCAGGAATGAAGTGCTGGACGAACAGCTGGACATTGCCAAGGAAGAGGTAAAAAACCCATCACACCATATACTGTAGAATATTTACCACGTGTTTTAGTGCGTCTGACAGTGATCTCACCTGTAATTACAACCTCATCAGGTATCCTCTGATTGCTAATTGTGCTGGACGTTTTATTCTGCAGATTGCACAGCTTCGTCATGAGCTGTCCATGAGAGATGACCTGCTCCAGTTCTATGCCAGCAGCGAGGAGGTGGAAGCTGCATCTGAGTCCCGCTCACCGTGAGTGGACACCATCACATACACTTCTGTGTTTATTCCTACTAACAACAACAATACATGATTAGGGCAGTGATGCAGATTCTGCAAGAGATTACTCAAAAAATATTACTATTATGGTACATACATCTCAGGAGGTTGCTTTCTCTTGCTGCATATTTCTTAAAAAGATATGTAGATAGAAAGATGTTAATACATAGATGTATATTAATAGAATAGGAAATATCATCTTAATTGGGTTAAAACCTTGCATTGGCTACACAAATATAAGGGATGACCAACCCATGACTTTCTCTGCTGGTCCTCCTAGAATAAGACGGAACGAGTCGGCCAGCTCTCTCAACTCTCTGACCAACCTCGTCCACTATGACTTCCTGCATCAGAAACTCAAAGGTCTGGAGGATGAGAACCGCAAGCTGCGCTGCGAGGTGAGATACAGCCTACAGTGATTGAAGCAAGCTGAAGGTTTCTATAGATAGCAGTGTTAATTAAGCTATATACTGTATGAATCAAATTTAATTACTCACTTACTGGTATTTTTATTATAAATGCTATCTTGCAATCAAATGGATCTTGTGAAATGTTAAAGATTCAAATTCAATTGGAATCGACTGAATTCAAATTAATAATAACAAATTCCCATGAATCCTTTTCCAGGCCAGTGATCTGGAGTCAGAGACCACCAACTATGAGGAGCAGGAACAAGAGCTGGTGATGGTGTGCGTGGAGGAGCTCAGTAAGTACCACATAATGAATTTCATACAGTATTT
This sequence comes from Benthosema glaciale, assembly GCA_900323375.1. Classification (NCBI taxonomy): domain Eukaryota; kingdom Metazoa; phylum Chordata; class Actinopteri; order Myctophiformes; family Myctophidae; genus Benthosema; species Benthosema glaciale. The sequence continues at coordinate 8,348 of OOFJ01104647.1, forward strand.
ATGAGACATCCAAATTATATAAGTGCTCTTTTTTAACTGCTGAACCCCTATACTGTATACATTTCTGTTAAGTGTTGAAAAAGTGTTTTATTTACGGTGAGGAAATCAACCTCCTTCTGAAATTAAATTGCGTGGCTTTATTACTGCATAATATTCGCATTCTGTGTGGATGTAGCCTGCATAACCCACACAACAGTTGAAAAAAATGGTACGAATGAATCACAGGAAAAAAAAGCCCCTGGTGTGTAAGATCCTTTACACTTAAAGACGGGAACTAATTTTGGAGTAGTTGTTGCTATGTACAGTATATAGCAACATAACATTTTTGTAATTTTTTAATATGTTTTTCAGAAAATGTATTATTAGATTTAGAAGGCATGTAACATGACTGTGTGTCTGTGTGCTGCAGCGACGGTGAACAAGCAGGTGGTGGACCTGTCAGAGGAGCTGGCCAGGAAGGTGGAGGACTCTTACCGACAGCAGGAGGAGATCAGCTCACTGCTCGCTCAGATAGTTGACCTGCAAGCACGCTGCAAGGCGGTGAGGGAGACGCACACGCACGCACGCACGCACGCACGCACGCACACACACACACACTTTTTCCACCGTGATCATTTACAGTATGTCCACGAATACAATACAGACAGGAAACACCAACAAATATCACTGGTATAAGTGCCTTATACCAATCACTGGTATAAGGCATTGATTCTCAGAGTGGGGTTTGGGCTCCCAGCTAAATTAGTTAATATAGCGCTACAATCGTTTTAACCACTTTAACCATTATGTTATAGTTTAGATATAATAAAACTCATAGCCCATGAAATGACACTATGAGCTTGTATAGCTCATAGTGTCATTTCATGGGCTATGAGTGTGTAGATCTGCAATTAAAAAAATAGTATACATAATAATCTTTGCTTCTGGGGGTCCCTGGCACAAAATATTTTTGAGATGGGGTTCCGCAACCAAATACCATATCATTTTGAGGGTCGATGACAATAGGATTAAGAACCACTGCTATAACGTAATGATATTAATACCGGTATCACTACCTCTAGAGTGGCCACTTGATAATCTGAAGGTTCCTAGTTCAATCCCCAGCTCCCTCTGGCCTGGGTTAGTGTCGAAGTGTCCTTAAGCAAGTCACTGATTGGTGGATTGGGGTGATGGATTTGCAAGGTTCCTCTGCCAGCGCCATGCAGTCCTTTATGCATCTGAAGCTCGCAAGAGTGAATTTACACTGAGCATGTTGCTGTTGCAGTCAGTCAGCAGTACAGTGGCAATTCCACATTTGTATTTGTATTTCTTTGTCCCATCACTTTATTCTGTATCCAGAATGAGTTCTCTATGGTGATTGGATAAAATTGGATCTGAAAATGTATTGTGTTTGCTAGAAAGCTGGAGAGACATGGAGAATGGACACACACTGTAAAGCAATGATTACTAGAATCTAAAGCCGTTTTGATTCTGAGAAATGTAGTTTGTAAAAACAAAAGTACGATATTTGTCATTGAAATGCAGTGGAGTAAAAAGTACAATATTTGTCAATTAAATGTAGTGGAGTAAAAGTTATACACAAGTAAAGTACATATACTAAACCTATATATATTTTTCCTTTTACTTAAGTACAGCACTCGTGTAAAAGTACTTGGTTACTGTCCACTGGTCTATAGCCAGGTCTACATGCTGATACATGTTTGCACAGTTTGGATAACAAACTGCATCCTGCAGAGAAACAAGTCAATGCTGTCCAGATGGTTACCATGGTAACTATGGAGGGGTTTCAGCACCACGGAGAGAGACATAAGGGAGTACCAGCAAGAAAACATGGAGAAGCTGTGTGTTCCAGGACGAGAGACACACGCAGAGAGAGAGAGAGAGAGAGAGAGAGAGAGATTGTATTGTATTGTGTGTGGCAGGACTGCTGATTGTCCTGGGATGACTGGCAACAATAAACAATACTTCCACAATCCATACATAAAATAAACCTAAACTTTAATCACGAAATAGAACAGGTTAAGACAGCCTCTCAAAATGTATTGGGACTGTGAGTCACAATAAATAACAGCAGCACAACACACTCATTTTGCTGGGGACCCACTCGGCTTCAGTCAAGCACCAGTCTGGGGGTCCCTGAATCCCACTTTGAGAACCAGTGCAGAAACCTAATATGTCCAAAACTGATATTTTCAGGATTTAAATAAAGAATATAGCACATC
>OOFJ01104654.1:0-12459 GCA_900323375.1 Benthosema glaciale
TATGGCTTTTGTTCGCACACCTACACACACACGGGCGCACGCACGCACACACACACACACACACACACACACACACACACACACACAATATTATTTTCATATAGAAAGAAAGCCTTGGTTTCCAATTTACAATTTGACTGTCAACCAAAGACGAACTATATAGGCTACACGAACAAAAAAAAGCTTTGATCCTCCGTTCCAACAACCTGTGTTTAAGGGCACCCCAAACAACAACACACGTCTTAAAATGTCTAAACAAAACGCAGATGATATATCCCTTTTGCGGTAAACATATAGGTTATTTCAACTGGAATAATGTTTTCAGTGCCATGGTATAGCAGTCTATAACGACACTATATCACCATGGCTTTTGGAACAAGTGGACAAGATGACAAGTTATCGCTTGGTTTAACATTTATATTAAAATTGCCAATTCCTCTGTGAACCATGGGGCTACGGTGCACCAGAATTGTCCCATTGTCAGCTTCGATCCCGTATTGAACAAGTGACCGTGATCGCATATTTTGTGAATAATTTACAGGACTTGTCACGTTCCATGGTACCCACACACCGCCAAGCGGGAACTTAAGTTAATAAAACCAGCATTTGGCCATGTGTGTCCAAAGTCAACACGCAGCCCAGTCCGCTATAGCCCAAAGATCACAACTCTATAAAATGGAGACATAACATAAACATATATCCAGACAGCGGGACTTGAAGACTCCCGACGCCGTAAACATCTCACCCATCCCAGCCTGCTTCGCTCGAGATCGCCCGCTTCGAACAAATCCAAAACACCCAAAACGACCCCCGCACGGGGGCGAACTTAAAACGCCACAATCTATGAAGAATAAAGCATGCGATGTGCGTGTTTGTGCGGTCTCATCGACATGCGTGTGAGAGATCGGAGCTTTCTTTCCGCCGTGAGACACACACACACAGGCAAGCTCCACGTCGGTATGAGAGGCTGTGCAGCCATATACCATCCAAAGCAAGCAAGCAAACCCCAACACATCCACCGCTGGATCGTCTACATTTACCCCGTCGGAAGGGAGCGATCGGCCGCATTGGCGGCTCGCCGAGAGCCGCTATCGAACATTATACGTACCCACAAAGCTGGACCTGAGGACTGCGGGGCTGGAGCCGGAATTAAGACAATGAAAGTTGTGGTATATACAGGCGGCGATCAGCAGCAAACGCATACGATCCGAGGAGCCGCCATCTTGTAACGAGCTGCAGACGCTGTCAGTAGCGCAGAGGAGACGCGGGGCGCGCACGGCGGCGAAACCGGTGGGAGCGCGTGAAACATGCGCGTAAAAAAAATCCCTTTATAGTCCTTCTCGTCTCCGAGAATATACGGGTAGTACGCTATAAAGCACGGTTCTTCTGTCGCCGGACGGTCCGGTTGTCCACAGCGGTGCAAAAAGGGGCTCACAGTTCGGGTATTATACCAGATGATAAGTTGGTGTCCCCGCAGATCGGGATAGCAGAGACTGCAGCAGTGTGTGTGTGTGTGTGCGTGTTGCTGTTCTGTGGTAACCGACACCGCCGTCCCCAAAATGGCTTGTAGTTCGACCGCCCCGCGACGGTCACGTGGTCTCATTCCTTAAGGGTGCCTGGAAATTAATGTCGGTGTATTCTTGGCGTCTCTGTGAAAGTCCTATCGGTGCACTGCACGGCGATGAAATGACACAGTATATTATAAATATACGTATATATGTCTTGTGGTGTCGTGTTAACCATCACATATATACATCGTCTCCGTTTATATGAGCAGGCATTAACTTATTATAGCCCAAAGCATCCGTCTGTTAGGTCCTATTTCCTACGGGTTTACTGCTCTCTGCTGTGTTGAGGCGCAGTGCTCTTCTTTGGGTCTTGCACTATTAAAAAAAAAAAAACACGCACTTGCCAAATAAACCTTTGTGACAAATAGCTTCTATATAGTGGCCGCATGCAGGCTGCGGTCACTATATATCTCGAGCTATATACTATAACAGCGGGGCTTTGATGAAATGTTGCCCGTGTGTTGCATTCATTGGCTTTATTATAGCCGGGAGTCAGTCCGGGACTGAAATAAAAAGAGCTCTCGGATGTTTATGGAATTGGAGCCATCGGAGTGCGTTGGTTCAGCAGCAGCCCTCTGAACCGAAGTAGACAGTCTCTCCTCTCACTTTCACTGCCCCATAACAGCACGTTTGCGGAAACACGAGCTCGATCTGCCCTTATGCAACTAAACTACATGGCAAATAAAAATCACTTATTGATTTTTCATTAAATATTATGCTTGCTTGGCCAATGGCCTGTCAACCATGCATGCAGCTACTGACCGCCCCAATCTTTTAGCAAAACCTGTCCACTCCCCTCTATGGACATTGGACATAAATAAGACGCATACATATATCGTAAACCTATACCTGTAATAGCCTATAGTTCATATGCTCGGCTAAAATATGCAACAAATAACAACATTTATAACTTATCAGGGAGAACGCAAGATACACTTTTTTAAGAAGTAATTTTAATGGCAACAAAGTTGGAATGACAGATTTTTCTAAGCAGGTGAAGGGTGTTAATGCACTTTTGTTTTACTCTATAATACAAATATAACCAAATGGACCGTCGGATCCATGCATGTCTATTTGGCGATACCTTTTTTTATATACTCTCGGATACATTAACAGAGGATTTTCACTGTGCAGATTCATTTAAAAATATATTACAAATAAACAGTGCAGCTTGAAACGGTTGAACAGTTAAGTGCTTGCGGTGCAGAGCCGTGCATGTGAAACTGGACTCCACTGCAGGAGTGCAGGTCACAAAACAAAACATCGAGCAGGTGATTCCATTCCAGCAAACATCACATTTGAGTGGCTTTCTCCAAACTCTTGGCTGCGTCCTTCAATTTCCCCACCAGATCCTGAAAACAATACAACATAATGATTGAACACATCAAAGTTCTCTGAGGAACCATGCACACCCTCAAATGAATGGACCTACAGCTGGTTTGTGTCTGACATATGATATGATATGACCAATAGCGGAGATATTGGCATGCAATTACGACTTAAAACACAAAAAAATGAAGAAAATAGCCAAAACAAACTACTGTACTGTACACCACTGGATTTATATACCCAATAAGGACTCTGCTACTATATTTCCCGTTTTATGTATAGCCTTATATTTGTTTGGCTGCATGAAGACGATTTCATAATTAAATACATCGGTTTAGAGAGCTAATAGCCAGACAGTGAATATAACTTCCTCGTGAAGAGAGAGGATTAGAATAAAAGAAAAGTGTACATGGTAAATCTATCACTAAAATATAGGCAAGTGTGCTAAACACTTCCCAGAAGTTCTAATACTCCACCTGTAGCTGTTCCACTGAGCAGCTGAAGTTGATATCCTCAGTGGCTCCCATCATGCCAGCATTCTGTCAAAAGTAAGTTATGGATTATGTGTAGACAGAAACATGATTGTTTAATCAAACAGGAGAAAGTGCACAGTTCATTTAACTCTTCAGAATTCAGAGGTGGGGAGGGGAGGGGTAAAGTTAAATCTGTATTGGATTTATATAGTAGCTATAGGCTATAATCATTTGAGTCTATGTCTTACCTCGACGTTCAATGAAAGGAGGTAGAACGGCTCGTTGACCTTCTGCATGTGTCCATTCTGAGGGAATAAATAAAATGACTCGTCGGTTGCATGCATGCATTATAGAGAGGCACACGAAAACTGCGACCTGGCTACAATGGAATCTTAAGGGATTTTTTGTATTCGTCTTAAATTATCACCTAAGCGTATAGTATAGGCCTATATATTACCTTCATGTGGTATTGCAGACGCCATGATACATCGTTAATGTGCGGTGGACTTCTCCCTATGCTATAAAGTAACAGAAGAGTAGGCTACAAGTCAGAAAAAGCTGATTGATTGTTTGATAGATTTTTTTTATTTCACAGTATGCAGAATGGGTACATTTCCAAACGAAAGTAGGCTCAATACAAAAAGAGGATAGAACCAGAAAAAAAAGTTTTCTAAGGGTCATCCATTTTCAATTCATCAGAATGCTTAGCCTATCTTCATATCAACGTTTCTTTTTTCTTTTCATAAGACATATACTTAAGTAAGTAGGTCTTAGAACATGTCGCACACAAGTAGTGAAAATAGCCAAGATACAAGCTCACAAACGTTGCATTTTTGGCTGTTTTATAACGGCCTAATCTACAAGGTTTCCCCACGACAGCGGCGATTATGCATCCAATCAGCAATATTAAACAAACTCGTGAACACAAAATGCACACGACTACTAAACCCTATATACAGCCTGAAGTATAGGCTATTAAATGTTTTGGGGCACAAGCAGTGAAATGTCATGACCTTGCACATAACTCGTGTCACGCCGCTTCAGTCCGCGGTCGGTGTGAAAACAGAGGTTGTTTTTCTCAAGCATGCGTGCCAACACAATGACAAAAGGAAGGATCAGCATGATTCAGTATCACATGTAGTTGAAGCTACCCTTTATAACGCGTCATAGATAGTTAAGAACACGCTTGTATACGCGGTCTCGACTCTCTCCCAAAATGACGTTTATAGTATTTGAAATAAAACAGTCAAACGACCTCTATAAGCTCATTTAAATCTAACAGCAGATTTATATAGAAATCGCATGGGTAAAACGCAACAAATAGGAGACTATACATGGACCAAAACAATACTAAAAATAGGGTAATTAAAGAAGAGTTAAGGAGGTAAAAAATATATTCACTATAGTGAACAAATACAAAGGTTGTGCATTGTGCAAATGTTGGGCTGGGTTTACTAAAGTTGTGGTGCATGGACTAACCACCAGCACCATGTGTATTTTACTTACCTTGTCAAAACAGCCTCTAGTTGATCTTTATGTTTCTATAAAAGAAAAAATGATTGAGACAAGAAATGGTCAGACTGGAAGCTATAAGCTATATATAGAAAACAATACAGAAAAGTTAATTTGTGTTTGGGTCTTTAGGTCAATAAGGTTGACTTATACTGGATCAGTACAAGTATCTATATTGACTTTAGATGAGCACATGACATTTAACGATGCTGCAGGAGTGTCCTAGCTCAGTCAGCGGGCAGGGCTTTGGGCTCTGTCATAAACAAAGTCAAACAATGTGGACATTTAGGACTCAATACTTATACACAACTCTACGAATCAGTTTGTCCAGTGTCTGACAATGCTTCTTCGTGTTTGGGGGTTCTGTGAATATGCTAGTTGTAACAATGTGCATCATAGAGCCATTAGATCCTTTCTGGGAGTTCATAAATTGACTCCAGTGTTGGCAATTAATGGAGATATTAGATGGGAACCTACAAGCATTAGACACAAATGTCATATGGTTCGACTGTGGAATAGACTTGTGAAAATGTCTGATGAGAGACTCACAAAAACGATCCAACTGGGATCATAGAGATGGTCACCCCTGGACAAATTAACTGAGAAGTCTATTTTATTCAAATTATTTTGTTTTTAGAATAAATTACAATGTAATGTTCATCAAATTAGGAATATATTTTTCTCTAAATATAATTATTTGTGGGGATTTTCTAGATTTAAACGACTGAGAAAATTGAGATATGTTTTGCAAAAGGGACTTTTGTGGTGACAGATTTTATTTGTCAAGCCTGGGAAAGAAGGCAGATTACTCTGTATAACTATAGGAATGCACTGTAATGAAGTGTAAATGTGTAATGTAAACACGCTGTAAATGCAAGTATGTAAGGGTGTCTTATAAACCCATGAGGGTTGGGCACATTGTGTGCAGGACACAGAAATAAATAAATTATCTATCATCTAACTATCTATCTATCTATAGAATTGTAATACATGATCAAACCATCACCTGAAAAGAGTCAAAAAATATTTCAGTTCTCTCCGGATCAAAGGAGACATCTTCAAGACATGAGCTGCAAGGACAAAAAAAGAGAGTGAGAATGTATGCAAATCTCTAATTTAAAATAAAACAAAAGGATTGGAATATACTGTCTCGTCACACACTGTCTTGTCATATTTTTATTTACATTCAGTGGTGGAAAAGGTACTCATGAAGCTTTTTAGTATAGCAGTACCACAAAGAAAAATAATGTATTAAAAAAAGAAGTATGAGCTCAAACTTTTTAAATGTCAAAATGTTTAAAGATTCATGAGAAAAAGATCTGAGCTCACAAAGAATCACATTGGAATGGATATTTTCAATTAGTCAAATAATGTTTTATAAGAAAAATTGTATAGTGGAGTAAAACATGCAACATTGCTTCTGAGATTTTCAGTGAGCAGAAGTATGAAAAATGGAAATCTTCAAGTAAAATCACACCTCAGAATTTTACTTATACTGCACTTGAGTAAATTTACTTATTTACTTAGTTACTGTCCACCATGATTCTATGATCTCGGTACAGGAAAAGGAGAAAGGAGCACACTGTTTTTTAGCTCCCAATGATTTTTTTTATTGAAAATTAAAGATGTCGTTTCAACCCCATTGGGGTCAAATTAAGCGTTGTCATCTTTTTAGAGATGTGCATACTTTCTTTTGGATTCTGTTTCTATGATCTTGGTGAGACACATAATGACATTTTGCCTCAGATGACTTTTAGTAATTCCCTGCATGCATGATTATAAGACAGCATGGACTGCTGAAACATTATGTCTCTTGTCATCAATAAACTCACATTTCATCATATTAGCCCCGTAGATCTGATTAAGAACAAATAGTTTAATCCCGTCCGACTGCTCTGATAATAATAAGATAAGCATACAAATACCTAGGATGATGACACATCAAGGCAATATGAAATTTGAAAGAATTTGTTTTGGTTTGTTTGTTTATGGTTTCTACAATCCAATTAATCTTTTTAACATCAAAGTCAAAAATTGTTATGACCAATTGCCAAACATTGTAGAAAGTCATTTAAGAGACAGGGTTTGACTCCTTAAAAAGGGAGCTTGCTTGCTATTAGTGCACATGTGGAATGTCATATAACCAGTATTTAACCTCTTATAAATTACAGATGACTTTGTCCATGAGAATACCACAACATTATGGAAGCTTCAGTGTATATAGTGACACCAATGTTTAAACACTTGTCACATGGATTTGGAACCGACATATTGCTTATTGTGGTTTTACATTCGTCAATTTTAAGAGAGGTATATGTCACATATTATAGTCCATAATCTACACCTTCAAATCCATTTTGACACTCTCTCAAAGTTAAAACAACGCTGAGGATCTTGCCGTGCAGGCATATGGCAACATGAACATGACAAAGAACACAAGTACAAATTGAACAAGAATGTCTCCTTTCGTGAGAACCTTTTTATTAGTGCATGGAGAATGTAAAAAATCCATTCTGATTAAGACCTTAAAGGTCATGATCTAAAAACAGAACTGTTGCACAGCAGCACCATGCATTCTAACAGTCTTAATACTTTAAATATAGCACATAACTCTGGCTCGCTTTGGAAGGAATTTTTACCCGTCAGTGTTTATCCATTATAAATAAGTATGGAGCTTAAATCCAGATCAAATTTGAAGTGTTAAACGTATCATGCCCTTGGTGTTGAAAATGTTGGAAATATATATATATATATTTTTTATCCCACCATTTTTGTAACTCTTTTTTTAACCCAGGGTCAATTGTTTAGCGCAATCCTGGGCGCTACACTCCCTCTGCCAACCTGGGGAGAGCAATGGACTGACATCATGCTTCCTTCCTTGCATGAGGAGTCCAAGCCGCATCATTTAACCTGGCAGGGGGAGTTCCCTGGTTGAACGTACAACGTAGCATGTGGAAGGAACACATTATTCCAACAAGTTCCTTTCTCCTCCGGCTCCATCAGGCTGACCAGGGGCAGGCAGTTTAGAGACCAGGATTACAGCATAATACTGCATTACTGCATGTTTTTTGTGAGGGTGTACAGAGGGGACATGCAAACTCTGCACTCGTATGAAAATATTGCATCTCTTTGTATCTCTCCTGTGTTTCTGTTTTCTCTACTGTGGTACAAGACACTCTTGATGAGGGTCCAGAGGGATTTAAACGTCATGTCAGTTTGAATAAAAGCTGATGCCGCTGAGCAGGAGCAGGGGTTTTTTGTTCATGAATGTTTGTTCACGATTGCTGCATTTGTCACTGTCAATCGCACCTGCATCTGAACGTCGAAGTCGCAATTATTTTCCTGTGGCACTGCTATAACTGTTTTTTCTTCTTCCAGATCAGATCAATAAAGCTCTAGGTGCTCATTGTTGCAAGACACAGATTTCAGAACATCTACAGAACAATCAAATATCACTGATCAATCAATCAATCTTTTTGCAGGCTTGTTTTGTGTTGAGTTTACCTTATTGTTGATTTGTCTGCATTTTGTTTGACCCCCTCCAGTATGAAGGTGGTGACTGCTGTGTGACACTGTTTCAGGAGAATCTGGTCCACATGCTTCAACTCAGGCTGAGCTATAATAATAATAACAGGAAAATATGTGAGAATGATGTGTGAACAACTCGTATAACAAAAGGTGCTTTGTTCCAATTCCAAAGTGCAGTCCCAATTCCGAATAAACTAAATTTAAGGGATGCTTCAATTGTGTATGGATATTTGTGTGTATGTGTGTGCGTGTGTGTGTGTGTGTGTGTGTGTTTATTTATTATTATACATTCAGTTTACATGATGTCAGCCATTAGATTGGTATGGTAGCTTTATAAAGTGTGTCTTCCAGATAGGCGCCTATACACACACAATGAAAATCAATCATTTGCATGTGAATAGAATGGCACCTTTAAGCAATAGCTGTAAGCCTATGATCACCAATATGTTTTTGTTAAATGCAACTACAGTGAAGACACATCTTGCATGCTTGCTATATGGACAAAAAGCCTGGAGTCTGGCAGCCACTTGAAATTAGCATATAAGGTTATATGCTATTAATATGCAAATGATGTGGACTCATTTGGACTATCACGAGCAGCAGCAATCAACTGGTCATTAGAGTGACTTCTAACACATCAACTGCCCAATTTACACATCGATCACCCATTGTATAGCTTTTAACTAATGGTAATTAATTATGCACCAAAATACACCTAATGCCTGTTAACTACCAGACTATTCGATGATTTGGAGATCTGGTAGTTATAACAGACGCTCGCATAGCCAACCAATGCGATTCTTAAACATCTTATAACGACGATATAACCTTTTTATAGGAAGGTTAGCATACGCTGCTGTCTGTAGTGTAAAACGCATCTAGAGCTAGCATAATAGGCTAGTATTGAATTAGAACAGGATGCGTTTTAGGGTCGAGAGGTTGAGATTCCTGCGCGAAGCTTTCTTCAAAAACAGCGGTCGCCATCCGCCTTTCTGTCCAAACCGCAAACAGCTAGACTAGACATAGCTGCTCTCCTTTGAGAGAGAGAGAGTCGAGAGAGAGAGAGAGAGAGAGAGAGAGAAAGAAGAACACCGGAAGCTGTGGAAGCAAGCAGACAAAAGAGGCACGCTCGGGAGACAGACATCGCGGCTTTATTATTTTTTACCTAGAACAGAGCGATCGGAGTGGGCGGAGAGCAGGCTACGGTACGAGGCGTCTAGCAGCGCGGCGAAGGTTGTCAGATCGAACACGGCCGGGTCCGACATGCACTGCAGTCCTCTCTGCACCGACGCGCTCAACTCCATTTTGCTCCAAGAGAGGAGAAAAAGTGACCCACCACGACAACGGATCACGTGATGGATCAGCTGACGCGCATGCCATGCATGGAGCTGTTTGAAAGAAGAAGAAAGAAGAAAAAATAAAATAAATAAAGCTGCTCTCTCTCTCTCTCTCTGGAACTGTGTTGACTCAAATATTTCCACGTTACAACCACACGTAGCCTATTAATCCGCGTCCGCGGACCCTCGATTTGAAACTATTTGGTGCCATGGGGGTCTTTATTAGATTAAGATTTAGGCTATATAGCCTACACATGCAATTAGCATTGCATCAAGGCTATAGAATTTGAAGAGAGAAATCAAACCTGATCTGAATTATTGTAGGCTAGAATGGACTATCTTAAGTAGAATAAGGTAGTCCAGCAGGCTACAAGCTCTCAATACGTCGCATATACGGCTATATGAGAGAGCTTGTCTGCAATTAAAAAAGAAGAAAACCAGGGGACCCATGGAACCCTTGCCCACCAAGGACCTAGAGGGGTCCCCGGACCCCACTTTGAAAAACCGCTGCTCTAGAAGGCTCTCTCCGCAGGATTGAATTGATCGATATGAAGAACAGAGGAAAGGATTCAAACTGATTTGTGCAATAGCACATGTTCTCTCATCACTCCACCATATTCCACCTCACTGCGCATTCAGACCAAATGACCAAATTATGTAACCATTAATATATAAGCTACTCATGTAGGTAGGCCTACTATAGGCTACTATAGGCTACAATTTGGGGGTATTATAGCCATAGGCCTACTAAGCAGTTTTATACACCCCACTATAGCCCAGCTCACTGCAGGCTGACTAGCCTATCTCAGGGAAAGCCTACTTCAGTTCGACTCCACTACAATTTTAAAAATAAATAATACGTGCATTATAGGCTATTTTATACTTCAGCTATTTTCAAAAGATTTGTGTTGAACTTGTGAAATGGGATATTCTTCAAAATGAGTAAGCCTACTTTAATTTCTACTTCTCCCAACACTGAAAGCTGCAGCACAACATCCGACCGTCACCTATCCTATAATCCAACTCATCTGACTGAGAATTTCAAATTGGACTAAAGTGTATGACATTTCTGTAGCAGTGTAGCCTATGGGAATCCATATTAGGGTTGCAGTGGCAAATGTTATATGCAATAGTCACTTCATGGGAATGAAATTACGAATGCAGATATTAATGGAATATCTTGATCAAGATCAAGTCATGCTTTGGTTTCGCCGATTTTAGCTTGAGCCCGTTGATATACCGTAGTAGGCTATACCATGCATACGTTTTATGAATGAACTGCGCCAGGCATGACCATTTGGAAATATTCCAAATTAAAATAAGTTGATACATTACAACACAATCTTGTAGGTCCTGCGGCCAAACCCCCGGCAAAAACTCTACACGGGTCTGCAGTTCGGGGCCAAATACAATATATTGGATGTCCTTGACATGACAATCTTTCTACACACAACATCTGTGAATGCCTGGGATGTCGTCTGTGAATAGGCTGGCAGGCTATATGGTCGCTGTGAATCGATTCGGGCGTCAGGGATTTTCTGCTTATGATGCAGATTTATGCAGATTCGATAATTGACTCTACGTTGGGGAGGGGTGTAAATTGAGATAAATGTGTGAGTTCAGATTGATGAATGGTCAACGCGGGATCGAGAGAGAGAGAGAGAGAGAGAGAGAGCGGGAGAGAGAGAGAGAGAGAGAGAGAGAGAGAGAGAGAGAGAGGACATTGGACAAAGGATGTGCAGGCAGCATGATGTCATTTTGAATGTGTTGAATGCGCTGATGTGTTGCCATGAGCAGAGCACTGCACAACACAAGATCGAGAGAAGTATAGACTGTACGTTGAGTGAGTCAGTGAGATAATAAATAATGAATAATGAGAGCGAGACACGTCACGTGGCAGGTGGCAAGATCACGAACGAAAAATAACACTGAAAACAAAACAGGAAATAAATGTCTCGGAACTCTAACGCGGCATGCATTAGGCACGTGTTACATCTATTAATAAAGTATTACAATTGTGTTCAGAACTTAAATCTATATCTTTAGATATACAAGTCTATAGGCTATGGGAACATATTGAATACCCATAGGCTAAAATGAATGTATTACAATATTCTTTTCTAAAGTTATTGGTATTATTCATCAATAGAAAACAAACGTGAACTTCAGCTTGTAAAAGTATGGCTGTCCTACAGAAACGTGTTGCAACAGCTGATTGTGGTCGAAAACCACGTGTGATAAATCAATTAGGCTATAGCGGCATCAGTTTTGACAGAATAGACCTCGATGATTAGTCACACAGGTTTGTTTGTTTGTTTGTTTGTTTGTTTGTTTGTTTGTTTGTTTGTTTGATTTTGTTTTGATTGATTAGAGAGTTTATTAACAGTTTGGAGAATTGCAGTAGCCTACATATCAAGTACAACTCAAAACAAAACTGTTAACTGTGGACGAAGCCATAAAACATTACACTTGTTTACAATAGGGTCCACCATGTTAAATTCATCATAACATTTAGAGACATACAAATATACACTACTATATAGCCAATAAAGTAAAATCTTAATCCCAATTATTATATTGGGTTGCAAAATATGCAAATGTAGTATATAACCAAAAATTCTATATGAAGTTTAAATAAATAAATAAATAAATAAATAAATAAATAAATAAATAAATAAATAAATAAATAAATAAATAAATAAATAAATAAGT
>OOFJ01104658.1:4380-18687 GCA_900323375.1 Benthosema glaciale
CAACCAAGGGCAGTTTCCAGAAGAAGCGCACCTGTTTTTTCTTTCTTCAGATGATTTAATACTTCATACTTATTAGCCTAGCCCTAGAGTCAACAACTTTCTTACATACAAAGAGCATACATAATCCTAACAATTACTATGTAGCATGGAACAAAATTGTGATTTTATAAATGCATGTACATCTACAGTAGTTTTGTTTGACAAGCTATAATTTAAGATTATCTATTGTGCACGGCTTGAATATTTGTAGTGTGAATGAGGGAGGAAAACTAAAGTTTTTACAGGTCACAGAGTAGTCTCTGTGTCTTTGTTTAAAATGAGTTGAGAGCTGTGGGTGTGGGTGGGAGAGGGTGAGCTGTATCTGTATGTGTGTGTATGTACTTATGTGTACAAGTCCCCCTCTAAAATGAGATGCTGCATCTCAAGGGGCTAACCTCTCAATACATTCTGACCAAAAAGCCTGACCAAGACATTTCGTTCTACGTTTTATACATTCCTACGATATACTTAACACATACTCAAACACACAGTTATAGCATACCTTGCCAGTCTTGGGGTCAACATAGGACAATGTGTGCTTCCTCCAGTGCTTCTCATAGGGCGTGCTCTCCTGGCCTTGCAGAGGTTTTGCATAATCATACTCATCACAGCGGTCCTGGGAGACAGCGTGTTGAAAAATACAGTTGAGTGAGTGACAGATAAAGATATGTAGGCTGGTGAAATGCCTAAAATAACATGAGGTACTGTATGTCTCTATGCTATGAGTAAAAAGTAAATTAATATATTAATTGAATAAAATAATGAATGCTATGTAATGAATGATGCTCAAAACTGAGATGAAAACAGAGACACACTAAAGAAGTGAAAAAGAGGGATGTAAAGACAAACAGAGATACCTACAATACACCTTGACACAGTGGGAGTTACACTGTCAAACAGAGTACAGTAAACCAGACCTTATAGTCCTCTCTGGCGTGGGCGCCTCTACTCTCCTTTCGCTGCTCTGCTCCGTTGATAGTCTGAACAGCATTCAACATGAGATTCTGAAGTTCCAGTGTTTCCACCAGATCTGTGTTCCACACGATGCCTGAGAGGAGAAGAACAATGTTACTGCCTAGTGCCTACTAATCTCTGAGGGAGACGAGGCAGAATGTGGAACTGTACCATACCTCTGTCAAAGGTCTTGATGTCTTCCAAGGTCTGGTAGATAGCATCCATCTTGTCACATCCCTCCTTCAGAACTTCGCCAGTACGGAACACTGCAGCATGGTTTTGCATGGTCTGTAGAGAAGGACACAGAGCGATATGACTTGTGTCAATTTTGTGAACAGACTCTGCTGGAGTTAAGCAGAGTGTCCGTGTGCATGTTGGTGTGTATACCTTTTGCATGTTGAGTCTAATCTCCGAGGTTCTCAGTTTTCCGTTGGCGAACCTCAGCTTATCCAAGTTGGCCACAGACTCCTCTCCTGCACTGGGCTTCAGAGGGGACAGCTGCTCTCCTGAATTAAATAAATAATCGGACAGTGATATGGTCAGCAGTGATATTGTTTGTATAGAACATGCTATAGCTATATTGTTGTCTGATAACTGTAACAAACCTTTAATCACCGTTATATTAAAATGTGTATTGCATGCATGTGCATTGCAAAGAAAATGCCAGATAAATCTGTAACAATAATTGGTCCAGGTCCGGTTCAGCCCTGTTGAGAACTCAAATATCCATGCCGATATTCTTGCTCGCAGACGGATTACTATAGTTCCTCACCTGGTTTGTTCTGCTCGGCGATGGTGAGGGCGCAGGCTCTGCCGAACACCACCAGATCCAGAAGGGAGTTGGCACCCAACCGGTTGGCCCCGTGGACGCTGGCGGACGCGGCCTCTCCACAGGCATACAGGCCTGGCACCAACTTGTCTTCTCCGTTGGCATGGGTGATGACCTGTGCAAAGTGACAGGTTGTACACTGGGTGTATTAACCACTTTCAATCTGGAGTATTTTGGGCCATATCATTATAGGCAACATTTTTCAAAGGAAATTCACATTTTCAAAAACAGTGTGAATAGCAGATCTACGAGCTCAGGTGTAGGAAGCTTGTAGATTCTTGTATAACTTATAAAACAATACCCTTTTTCCATTTTATTAAATTGTTGTTTATTTATTAATGGTTTATGTGTATCTTGTCACGTATTGTACACACCTGTCCCTTATAGTTGGTAGGTATCCCTCCCATGTTATAATGGACAGTAGGCAGTACAGGGATGGGCTCCTTTGTAACATCCACCCCAGCGAAGATCATGGCAGTCTCCGAGATGCCAGGTAGTCTGGTGGCTAACTGCTGAGGAGGCAAGTGGTGCAGTTGGAGGTACACATGGTCCTTTTCTGGACCAACACCCCTGAGAGACAGGAACAAGACAGAGAGAGAAAGAACAAGACAAATACTTGTGTTCAATTGTTGCTGGGGAGATACGAGGTCTCGTTGGGCAATACCCAAGATACCATCTTTGGACCAGCACACCCACCCAAAAATAACTTCCATTTAAATATTACAATATTTGTATATTTAAATGCATTTTATATGTTTCTAACATTTTCAGTTTGTTTTGAACACAAGTAATTATCATATTCCGTTCACAAGGTGGCCAAATTACTATGGTATGCAGTGGGTGGGAAATCTCACCCACTGCAAATATGCACACACCCTACCTTCCCTCTCTGATCTCGATGGTCATGGAGCGCGACACAACATCTCTGGAGGCCAGGTCTTTAGCGTTGGGGGCGTATCGCTCCATGAAGCGCTCTCCCTCACTGTTGATCAGGATTCCACCCTCACCACGGCACCCCTCTGTAATCAGGCAGCCGGCACCATAGATACCTACACAAATTGACATACAAATACAAATTAATATACTTGCATATCATTGCTAAAAGGCACAATTGGCATTTTTTCTTTTAAATTATATTTTGCAATAATAAGGAAGCTCTAACTGAGGGACTACTGACTAGTTGAGTAGTTGTAGCCTGACAGGTTGATACATAGTCATACTTTGATTGCAAGATGGTATTTTGCATTTGCAGACACATTTATATAAATATCATATATAGCGGTACATCCACTCAATTAATGGGAAGTTCTCTTCCGGGCCACCCGTTGTCATGAAAGGGGGTGGGACTGCTATGAACCAGAGCTAGCTCATCCCTAGCCCTACAGTAACTGTTTAGCTAGTCCCTCAGAATCAAGAATCCTTTTAATATTAAAAGAAAAACTTGCCTTGCCTCAACTGCACTGCAGCACTATTGACGCTTAAAAAATAAATACATGTTTCCACCTTCAGAATAGAGGCCTGAAAGTGACCTTTCACCACCATATGAGAACTGTCAGTGTTAAATTACCATTCAGGAATTTACTGTACAGACAGGTTAAAGCGTCATTGGACACACAGATGAGACTAATCAAGTGCTGTGTTTTAGCCTTACATTGAACTGTGATAGACCTCCTTTGACCCCTCTGCCAGAATTACCTCAAGAGCAGTCCATACATAACTAAGGAGTTACGGTGTCAGATATCCAACAGCGGCAAAGATCAGTAATAATAACCCACAACCTATTATGGCTAGACTCAAAGATTTGCGTTATTTTGAAAATCATGTGCAATGTTAAAAAGGTAAAACTCACTATATATATTTTTTCTCTCTTGTGCTATGCTCTTCACCGCAGCGGTTGAAACGTTATCTACAATAATAGTGCAGGGACAAACAAATAGAGCCTTCGTTTTTGAGATACCCCTACCCGGGGTACAACAAAACGAGATAGTTGTGGGTTGTTATTACTGATCTTTGCCGCAATTTTCTACCTGCTGATTATTTTTACAACATAATTACTTGCACAGATGGTCTAGTGTCACTACATCCCAGAACAATCATGCCGATATTTATTTCGATTGTGAATCAGCAGCCTTTTCTATAAGACCTTAAAAAAAAGCTAAAAGGTTTTCTGAGCAATATTCACTTTTAATTTTGGTCCTACTCTATATAGGGACACTACCTGTAGTCCAGCATATACTTTTTAAAGCAATACTATCCCCTCACCAGTAGGGTGGAACTGTACAAACTCCAGATCCTGGCAGGGCAGACCAGCTCTCGTCACCATAGCATTACCATCTCCTGTACTCGTATGGGCAGATGTACAGCTGAAGAATGCGCGCCCATAACCCCTGGACGCAAAGTGAAATACAAAGTTAAATAACTTTATTGTACACTGTGAGGTGAAGTCATTGAAAACCTAATTAAGTCTGTGTGTGCGTGGGTTGCCTACCCAGTAGCAATAACTGTGTTCTTGGATCTGAAGCGGTGGATAGAACCGTCCTCCATACAGAGAGCAATCACTCCTTTACACTCCCCATCTTCCATCAGCAGATCAAGGGCAAAGTACTCCACAAAGTAGCTGGTGTCATAACGAAGTGACTGGATAGAAGACATGGATGATGAATGTGTGATTTATGTATGATTTGTGTGTGCGCTGAATTTCCTGCAATTTTTCAATGCCAATTCAACAAATTTTGCAAGAGAGATAAGCTATAAAAACAAGCCCAAAAGAAGCAACTAGGCCACATGAGCACATATATACAGCATAGCCATTTTCAAATAGCCAATATACAACCTCACCAACATATCATGTTGTGAGCTTGTAAACTTGTGTAAAGAAGACATTAAATATGGAATATTTGTAACTAGACATTCTACAGAAATCTGTTTATTGGAAGCAAGCCCAAATGAGCCAATACACTTTATGGTCTTCGCTTCCCGACCTCTTTAGATAGACCTTGTCCCTGCTGAACAGGCAGCAGAAACCAGTAATTCTGCAACCAGGATGATCCCTTTCTGCCTTTCCACCTGCACACACTACCACTCTCTTTCACAACAGACATTCTAATGTGAAAAGGTAATAACTGTGGGTGTTTAATTTATGTTTTTTTGTGTGACAGCATGAAGTCACCTGTACTGGAGCTATCCATGCTGGCACACACCCACAGTCACTCAAAGTTACTGCCTTCGACTGTCTTTCCCTCAAACGTGTGTGTGTGTGTGTGTGTGTGTGTGTGTGTGTGTGTGTGTGTGTGTGTGCCTACCCGTCCATACAGTGTGTGCAGCAGGGAGTGTCCTGTCCTGTCTGCCACACAGCAGCAGCGATGTGCCTGGCCCCCCTTTCCGAACTTCAAACTCTGACCTCCAAATGCCCTCTGGTAGATCTTCCCATCTTCTGTACGGCTGAATGGCATTCCAAAGTTCTCGAGCTGGGAATGAAGGAGGAAGGAATTCAGATATCCAACAAATTCAGAAATGAGAAGACAGACAGTAGAGAAAGAGAAGATTCAAATGTTAGTGTGGCATTCTCACCTCCACCACGGCTGCAGGGGCCTGCTCAGTCATGTAGTGGATAGCATCCTGGTCTCCCAACCAATCAGATCCCTTCACTGTGTCGTAGAAGTGCCACCTCCAGTCATCTCCCTCCATGTTCCCCAGAGCTGCGTTGATCCCACCCTAGACACCCAGCAAACATTATAAAAGGTCTTGATGAGACAAAGTGAACAACTCATTGGGTATCATGCAATGTCATGCATCTTTTGCTCCAAAGCACCCCAGACTTTATTTTATATTAGACATCACTAATGCTGGTAGTATTTATTCTGTCTACTTTCTCTACATCTCAGAGGTGGGCTGTGGACAGTTCATAAACCTTACTCTAATGACATTATCAGTTTCTTCCACTTGCTTCTATTACAGTGTGCCAAGTTTCCAGGAAGAGAATGGCTATACATCGCAATAGTTTGGAATCCCCATCAATTATGTTATTGGAGTAATTTGTTTTGATCTCCATCCTACTAGGTCTCATCCTGTCTGGAACACACTTGCACCTGCACTTGCCTTCATGTTTAAATGCTACAGTAGGAATGTTGGCTACTGAAATGTGTTGTCCTAGCTTATCGCCATCTGCTCTCGCACTCTAATCCCATTGATAAAATAATGTTATGGGATTAAACATTAAAGCCTAATTTATACAGATCATCATCTAGCATCCTACTACAGAGCATTAATTAAGCTTTTAGAAAGTCAAGGTGGATAAAAGAGTCTACCGGTATATCGTAAATGTACCTGTGCAGCAACCGTATGAGATCTGGTGGGGAACAGCTTGGTGATACAAGCTGTGTTGAACCCAGCCTCTGATAAGCCAAAAGCAGCCCTAAGTCCTGCACCTCCAGCACCCACCACAACAGCATCAAACTCATGGTCCACAACAGGGTATTGGGTGGATATCTAAAGATGAATTTGCATGAAAAGCAAGGCAGAGAGAGAGAGAGAGAGAGAGAGAGAGAGAGAGAGAGAGAGAGATAGATAGATAGATAGATAGATAGATAGATAGATAGATAGATAGATAGATAGATAGATAGATAGATAGATAGATAGATAGATAGATAGATAGACAATTGATGAGAATATTCACAGAAGAAAAATATAGGAAGTCAATACACAGTAGGTTTATATTGGTGCGGCAGTGGCTGAGGAGGTAGAGAAGCCGATTGGGATCCCGCGCTCCCACAGTTAGTGTTGAAGTGTCCTTGAGCAAGACACTGAACCCCTAATTGCTCCTGATGAGCAGGTTTGTGCCTTGCATGGTTTCCTTGGCCATCAGTGTATGAATGTGTGTGAATGTAAAGCCCTAACCACACCAAAGGGTCACGGTCCAATTCCTTGGGTCCAAACGGTTGCAAGGACCCGTCTTGACCCTTTGGTGTGGTTTAGTCCACTGAATTCCATGCGTTGAATCACTAGGGATGATGCGAGTCAACGTGCAACATATCACAGCGCAGGGACAACGGTAAAACTGTCTTGACCCTTTGTTGTAGTTAGGGCTTAATCAAATGCACATCGTAAAGTGCCTTAATAATGCACCATTTACCATTTATAGATCATATATTCACACAGTATTTAGATATTGTCTCTCACCTCATTTGATACTTTTGCATTCTTCTTTCCATATATGGAGAAGTGGAAATTCTTTGCACCCTGAGCAGCAGCAATAGGGACCTGTGATAAAGGAGATATTACAAAACTCACTGATGAGGCGATATGAGATTAATTTAATTTATTGACATAATGAATATTGCATTTCAAGCAGTGTCATCGTAGACATGGTGTACAATACAACAATTAGTGACAGATATCAGGTAGTAATGCATGCATTTAAAACTGTTAAAGACTACATGGTTATTTCAAATAACTTATTTGTCCTCAAATATGGCAATAAGGCTTTGCTGTGTATGTCTCATATACTGGCAGCACTATAGCTCCTTCACTCAATAATGTATTTTCTATTATTCATAACTGAGTATGGGGGGGATAGGGGTCATTTATTGAGACATAAAGCCAGACCATTGATAGGACCAACCGATTAATTAACTAGCACGGAACAATTAAGCAGTGGTTGCAGTTGTACTTCTTCCCCTCTAAGGTTCAATGGGTTTGTTGTGCTGTAGACACTGACTGTGTACACCGTTTACGACGTGTTCACGACTACCTTATTAACAATCGTCAACTTAATGTTATGTAATGACACGCAAGGTTATATTCAGATGAGTTGAGTTTAGTTTATGCATTATAATGTTATTAATAATAATGTCACAGCAATAACTAGCGACGAGGGCGAGGCTCTTTAAGTAACGTTTCCATTATGTCACAGCAGCCACATTCAAACACATGCCAGTATGACGTTGCGCAGCCCATGTTAATCCTGAACAACAGACATTCACCATTTCTACAAACACAAAGACATCGGTCGTAAAGTAGTGAGAATATAAAACAATGTCACTGAAACTCACAGACTGCGGTTTGGAGTACAGTATCCTTTTGGAGAGGACACGGGATGCTACGCGAACACTAGCCATGGCGTCGAGGCTGAGGAGGGTTGACTAACTTGACCCTGAACTGAAACAGTAAAGGGGAACGGTATTACTGTAACACCGCCTGGTGGAGCGAACCATTTTTTTACATCCGGGGGTGGTGAACGAACTAATATTGACAAGCATGCGAGTTGTTTTAAACACACGCCACATTTTTATATACTGTAAAACGTGAGATATAATACATATGTTTTATAATACAATCACACACGTACTTCATAACATTTGGATTTAAAGAGGTGGAAGACAACTTTGCCTTACCCTCTCAGTCACCCCCTGAAGGAATACAGGTGGGCTGTTTTTTGGTTGTCTAACAATATTGCGTAAAAATATTAGGAAACGTGTAAAGTGACCTGGGCTTTCACTCAAGGTGAGATACAACTCGATACGTTGATGTTACATAAAACGATGTGATTGTGCTTAATAAGTTGCTGTGCTCAGAAAATGCAACTATTACTGTCTAATGCAAGCTTCTGCATGGGCTCACGGCTAACTAGCCCAGCATCCACGAATGCTAGTCTTGTTTGTTTGGGGGCTTGCGTGATACAGTAGGCTGGCCTGACACCTGACCTTATATGTATTGGTTGCATGATAATTATATAGTTCTCGAGCTTGCATACCTACTGCCTTTGAAACAGTCAACATGTTCCTGTTATTTAACATTAGGCCAATTCATTGAATACACACATTCAGTCAGATCCAAAAGGAAACAAGCCATGCCATGGTGCTTCCTTGGGTGCAATACTGTTAGCATTGTATATTGTATTAAACTGTATTCTTCAGTGCTTTTTTTGCACACTTCAATCAATCAATCAACCAATGTCATCTTGCGAACCCATAGAAGGCATTTCAAAGCAATTTCACTTATATTAAGGAGCCACACTTGAGTTC
Source organism: Benthosema glaciale (assembly GCA_900323375.1). NCBI lineage: Eukaryota > Metazoa > Chordata > Actinopteri > Myctophiformes > Myctophidae > Benthosema > Benthosema glaciale. Next base: position 13,225 of record OOFJ01104658.1, read on the forward strand.
CAAATTAATAAAAACTGTAATTGTTACTTTTTTTTTTTCTTATATTTTTTCTTAATAGCCTAGACTTCATGAACAACTTGAATATCCCCTTTGGGAATAATGAGCCAGAACCAAGAGGAGGAAACCAATGGAACTATGCCCTACTGGTCCCCATGCTGGGACTGGCTGCATTCCGTAAGTTACTCAATTACAATAAATCATTGCAACCTAGATGCAAGATATTAAAAATATCAACTCAAAAGTTTTTCCTCCATTTGAAAATTTGGATGTGCTTCCTATTTGGGATTTTTTTTTAAATTCCTACCTTTTGATATGTATACTGGACATTGGGTCTAGCGTTCCACTGAGAAAACACATTATCTAAGAGTTGCTTTCGGCTACTCAAGGAGGAGTGTGACTGAGGTTGAGATCTAGCAACTGTTTGAAGCAGTATCAATTCAAATGTACTAGTCAACCACATAATCATTACATTTTGTGTAACATGTTTGTTCTTTTGTTGTTTCTGTTGTTGCAAATTATTTAACCCAAAGTATGATGGAAAAGTTGATTACTCATACCAGTCTCACACATTTTACAACACACAGTCTACAATTTACAATACTGTCCATTGATTATCTGCTAATTAATTTTCTGAATTTGTCCAAAACCCTTCAGGTTGGATCTGGAGCAGGGAGACTCAAAAAGAGATCCATACCTTTAAAGAACAGTACAGCAAGGAAATGCTGACAGAGATCAGTGAGATGGAGGCACGGTACAGGGAGACCCTGACAGTGGAGCGTAAGCACACGGCCAAGCTGGAACTGGAGCTGGAGAAGGAGAGGCAAAGAGTTGAAGGCTACAAGAAGGCACTAGTCTCCCAGAGCCAAAAGCTCATAGAAGAAAGGAAACAATTACAGCAGGTGAAAAGTGTGTGTGTCAGAAAGAGAGTGATTGAAAGGGAAAGCCTGGTAGTTTCTTGCGCTCTGTATTGCTCCAACTAAATGGTCTTTAGACATAGTAATTGGAGGATCCAGGTTTGCCTTGCACATGCCAAACAAGAGCCTCACTATTTTATAAATTACACATATGCAGGAAATTGAGCGAGGCAAAACAAGCTTTTCCATTCCGACCAGATTCTCCAAAAATATCTAAATCGACAAATATCCCAGAGACTGTCTGTCCGTTGGCATTTCTCTTCCTTAGCGATCTGATTCCTTTACCTCTTGCCCTATTGTTGGTTTACAGAGATTCAGGAAACTTACTGTATTTTCTCTCTGTAAATAGTAAAATCATTAATATTAATTTAACCGAGTGTACATATGTATGGGTCCATTTGGTTGCATGGCATGTACCAGTAAGTTGCTCTGCATAAGAGTATGAGTAATGCTTGCACATTGTTCTTCACTGTAAGGAACGAGAAAAGGAGTGGCAACAGCGAGCCACAGCCTCGTTGAAGGAGCTGGAGGATCTGCTTATGCAACGACAGGATGCCTATTGCTCCCCCTTCCTTCCTCGAACGATCCGGCTGGAAATAGAGAAGAAAATGCTGCTTAAGGCCAACAGGGAGCCCATTGAGGGAGTCCCGGAACTTGAGGCAGATCTGAAGAATATTTTTGAGAATGACAAGCATTGTGCAAAAAATAGAAATGTGGACCAGAGGAAGAATGGTAACCTCATGTGGGTATATCTCAAATACTGGCAGGAGCAGGTTCAGAAACATGATACAGCGAAGTAGGTCATATCATATGGAGGTCAATCTCTAAATGACCATAGAAAAAAAGCTGGTATTACTGGCGATAATGAAGACAAGAGTTCAAGGGAAAATGTGCATCACCACTCACCATTCCCAATCTAAATCGTGTTTTTCATCCTTGGCAAGAGTAAAACTTATGAGGTTTGATCAAGATGAAATACAAAATTTTCATTCTTACAGAAATATTGAATAGGTTTCAACCACATCCATATTTTGTTTTTCCATTGAGCACTTTTTGTCAATCATATAGCACCTCATACCCCTGCTATGATGAATATTGCACTACCAAGTACCTACAGTAAAGTATTTGAAGTGTATATTAGTTATTAAATGATTATTATGTGCTTTTTCAAGGTCTGTTTGTTTTATTTTTATTTTATTTTTTACAATATGCTGTTTTTACACTACATTAAAATGTCAACACTTGACCTGACATCATTGTATTTATGTAGTTGTTTGGGAAATGGGGATTATATTGTTATAATTAATATTGTTAATTTCCCCCCAGTTCTACTTTTATGATTTTGGCTGTCTGTCCAATTAGAACTTCTCTCATGTCGCCTGCATTTCACTGCACTCCAGATGACAATGTCAAACAGCCAATTGAACGGTGTTTGACACTGTTCACACACAAGTCAATTGTTATTTGCTGTAGCTACTAATGCATGTGCACTGTATGCATGCGTCATAAGTGGTGTGAGGTTAACAGTAATTTAACTTAACTGTGACTTTGACTTTGATAAGAGTCTACAAAAGAAACAACAGTCAAATAGACAAATACTGTTATCATGGTCTTGATTTTCTCATGCCCATTCCTGCACTTCCCTATATTTTGTTTCCCCCTTCCTTTTGTTTTACATGATGTATTGTATACCATGATTTGGGTTGCCCAAGTCACTGTCTTGCCATATGTATCACAGCTACTGGCACCATCAGTCAGTGTGATGTCTAATGTGTCGGAGCAGAGCACCTTACACCTACTTTATACCTGGTCTCTACATCTCTATGTAACCCATTTGGTCTTGCCTTGACCACAATGTCATACATACAGAAAAGAATGGATTAAGAACTACATTGAAATGATATAGACAGAGAAACCATTGGTTAATAAATTATTGTTTCAAAACATTATGTTGGTGTTTTTATGGCATACACATTTTTGTGACGGTAAAGATTCCACTCATAATTTAGTCAAGCATTAATCTTTATATAATGTAACATTTGCAAATACGTTTTCTTATAACTATCAACGTTTTCAGGGGCGTTAGTGTAGATTCTCGTCTTACACGAGACAATGAATGGAGAATTTGCATCGTGGACGAGCAAATCGGCTATTTTCGTCCTACACAGATTAAATTCCTACTGACAATGAATGGAGAGTTTACAGCATGTGAACGAGCAAATCATCTATTTTGGTCTTATACAAGGATTAAATTAATTCAATTTGGAGAATGATGTACGATAAAAGTGCCCCTCACTTCACACAGGTGTTTTATTTGGGAACGGAAATATGGAATGCACACTCAAATCCGACACACAGAAATCACCATAGACCCCGAACAAGTGTAACTGTTGTAAACTTCAACTGCACTGTGACCTGTTAAACATACAGTATTTTCATTATTTGCAAACCTGCAAATGCTGACTTAACATAGCATTACTAAAAGAAAATCCCAAATGTATTAGCTCATTACATACTGTATCTATTAGGATATCTACGGCAGGATTCTAGTTTTTAATCTAGCATAAAGCATTAATTACATGAATTAATAACATTGTAATTGAAAAAGAACCTTCACATTGGCATCTTAAACCAGTGTTTATTGTTTTAAAACGTTATTGTTGATGTTTTTTGCCATATATAATGCTGTTGCAATAAATTATGGTTTGTCGTTGGCTATCTTTTGTTAGCAAACAAAGCAGCCTGTTCAACTACTACAAGTATGCTGCACACTGCACATAACATATTCAGTATACTGTACTTAACGTTTTATGTAAGGCACAGTGATTGCCTTGCTGTTGAAATGTGCAGTATACAAATAAACACACTGGAACTCCAATGATTTTTACAATAATTACATTATCTGAAAATGTGTGGTTAATGTAGGCCTATAGGAGATTCTACTTGCTATAAACTTCAACTGCAGTTGACAATGTGAGCAAACAAGTATTTATTGTCCTTATAGTCCCTGGACTTTATAATGGTTTAACATTTAAAAATCTGAATGTCTTTGTAAGACTTGCAATATGCATAAATAAGTTTCACATTCATCAATACAGTGTCAAACATGATTATTACTTATGTAAGTCCAGGTGAGATATACACTATCAATTGCAACTGTTGTATTTATTTTCACATACACATAACTTATTTCCTATTAAAGAACATCATACCTCAGTCATATTACCTTCCACTTGCTCATACATTGTCAAATCACTTTCATTTCATTTCCGTCAGTTTAAACTGCTCTTCAAATTTATATCGAATCAAATCTTAAAATCTTCCCATCTTTGATACCATCCTCCCGCCACATACCTCCTTTCCTGCACAGTGCACACACTTACATGCACGAGCACACACACACACACACACATTCCCCATCCCATTGAACAGTAGTCTCTTCGGCCTCCATCATGGCCCGTAGCACTTGCCCTAGCCTAGCCCAATGACCTTACAGGCTCAACTTATGTAACTTAGGTAGCATTTTATGTAGACTTATACCATTTTATGTAGACATATATTATATTACGTAGACTATATAGTATAGACGTATAGTTTCGTTATATAGATATTCCACTGTTACGTTCTTAGCTTATGTATGATTCATGATAACTACTTTTTAATGTATATGATGTATTGCCATGCTTTTGTTCTTGCTTAATGTACATCTCTCTGGATTAAGATGCCTAAATGCTAAATGCCTAAATTGTAAATTGTAACCACGTCAGTCCCGCTTTGGACCCAGATGAGAAGTCTCCCTTGGAGATGACATGAGGCTGGTGGCTCTGAAATTCACTCTGATTGGCTTGGTGAGTTTTGGAAGGTCTTTAGTGATTAGTGAGACCTCCTGTTTATCCACACACACACCATTAGTCACATGGTCCTGTCCCTCCATGGACGAGCAGGAGGAGATGGCTCGCAGTGTGTTCCAGGGGGATTCTGCCCTTTGGGGCTTGAAGGCCGGGGTAAGTAGGGACGTTTCCAGTGGCAGCTGGTGCTGGTTGTCTTTCATGACTCCCCCCTGGACGCCAAGCCGCAGTATTTGGCTGGGACATCTCTGAACCAGGAAGTGGATGACCTGTTGTTGCTCATAGCTCTCTCTGCGAGATACGTCTTTCTCAGACAATGTCAGCCTGACAGACACACACACACACACACTTTATTTTTGATAAGACGTGATATAGAGCATATAGCATAGATATGTAGGCCTACCAGTTTTACCTTCTCAACTTCTCAGTGTTAAACTGTGACTGAAGAAACAAAAACTAATCCAAATGCTTGCGGAAGGATACATGAAAGCTGCTATTTTACTGAAACCACTGTCTGTAACCATACATTACACATTAGATTGGTGTGTATTGAATGGAAGACAAGAGACAGTAATAATACAAGATACCACAGGATAATAATAATAATAATAATAATAATAATAATAATAATAATAATAATAATAATAATAATAACACAAAATCCACTTACTGGTGCTGTGGTCTTGTCTCCATTACCAGAT
>OOFJ01104662.1:0-11816 GCA_900323375.1 Benthosema glaciale
CTATGACTACAACCTGTACTCAAACTGGCATGCAGGCGGGTTCTATAGCCGCAGCAAATGTTGCGATTACGATCTTTGGTACGAGATGTACAACAATTCTGAGCACGGATTTAAAAGACGCAAAGGAGGCCAGTCCTTCTCTTACTCAGATGGTGAATTTAAAATCGAGGCCACAATGACAGACACTTACACGCCTGTCATGACTGTGGAAATTCGCAACAGGGGTTCAGGGTCGTTAACGGGATATAACCATTTAACGGGAGTTAAATGGTTATAAGGTTAAAGCTCTATATTGTTGTAGTAATCATTGCTATAGTTTTTCTTCTCATGATCGGCCGATACCGATAGGTCCGATACCAATACTGATCTTGTGCGTAAGAGCCACATTTTAATATTTCCAAATTTATTAGATGTCAAAACCCAGGTCAAAACTGTTGCTGTGTGTGGCTAGGAAGAGGAGAATGTTTAGGCCTGGCACAAAAATGCAAAATGATCTTATACTATATATCTGATTGACATTTATAACACTTAAAATGGTGTAAAAGATAGTTTTCTCCAAATAGGGTAAATTGCCGATCACAGATACAGTAGAGTAAACTGCCGAATACTGATTGGCGTGAAAATCGGTCGATAAGGCCGATCACCGATCCGTGCCCAATTATCGGAGCATCTCTAGTAACGATTCTGATCTCCAGTATATTATTTTAATGTTTTTGATTCTCATTGGTGGAGGCTTTGTACACAAAAGAAAATAAATGTACTTTTCTTTTATTACAGTTGGATTGTTTTGGTTCTTTGATTCTCTTAACTTTGTACACTGCTACTACTACTTTTCAATATTACATTCGTACTGTTTTGTATTCTTATATTAAATATAATAATGCAAAGTAATCACAGACTGTGCATCTTAAAATAATAAAAGCACATAATCCCGTTTCACAAAACAAAGCGTGCGTGCGTGCCTGAGTGTGTAATGCTACAATTGACAGGAAACACGTTCAACTGAAGATCTGTCTTCACCATCTCTGACGTCCATAGCAGGATGTGGTCAAGAAAGAGGAACGTCACTGATATAGAAGCAAGGGTGTCTCCACACTTGAGCGGGTGACAACTCGGCTCACAAGTGACGTTACGTCCTGTCATTTTCTCTGGCGGTGGAGGGACTTTAATCTCTCGGCCCATTTAACAAAACAGGGCGCAGCCATATTGCTTTTTCCTGCCTGCTCATTGGCTGTGCATTGGCCCACAGGCGGGGACTTCTTCTTCGTGGATTTTTATTTTGACTCAAGCGGTCTTTTTCTACTCCTGTTTTTCCTCTCCCCCCCTAACTTTGTGCCACAGCGCCCCTAGTGGGAACTCTAGTGATAATCACAAGATTGCCATGGCTGAGTTTCATCCTGCAACGTGTAGTGTAGGGGGGGCTGCAGCCTGGCCTTCGGCCACCAGGGGGGCTGCAGCCCCCAAAGCCCCATAGTTGAGGCTCCCATGGGAGGCTGCATCAAAGGTAACACTAAGGTACAATTTAGACAAGTACAAGTAAGATTTCACTGCTGCCTCTTCCTACTAGTATCAGTACTGGAAAAGACAATGCTAAAGCCCTGTTCTCCGGTCATCCACCTAATATAACCAACCAAAACCCTTCCAGCACAAAGTAACCACCCTCTGCATCCGACCGACTTGATGCGGGAGAGTCTTTTTTTGCAGAGCCTGGGTGTTGGTTGTTTTTGTGAGGTTGGGGTTATAGGTTTAGGAATAGGAGGTTATAATGAATACCGGAGAACTCGCTGGGTTACCAAGTCACCGCAGCGAAAAGAGAACAATGTATTATATATTATATTAAAGATAATAAGTGTAGTTTGTAGTATGTCAAACCCAGAGATGTTATAGTTAATTTCCAAATTAAATGGTCAGCTAGATAATGATAAAAAGGTGAGTAATGTTTTGTGAGTTAGGAGTGTTATCTTTTGAATGAGTAAAATGCAATAATTGACATATTTACTCTCCTGATACAGCATTCCTACTCCATCTAGTGTAAACTCTAAACAACTATACTCTCGACCTCTCAATTCAATGCAATTATTCAAATAAAGTTTAAGGTGTTTTAGAAGTAAAACTAAAATGCACTAAACTGCGGCAAGTCTGAAAAGTGGAGACTTCTCTGTATACCGTTATGATAACCCTGCCCTACTAGTAGTCGCCGGCGCTGTAAAAAAAAAAAAAAAAAGGTTCCCATTAGCGCCCATCGAAACCCAGGCTCTGCAAAAAAAGGTAGTCCCGACTTGTCACCGGCATTCTCAACTCCCTTGGATCGTGTACTACAAGCAGACAGACATACAGGTACATGGCATTTAATTTACTGTAAGATTGTATGTTACATCTGTCAAATGTCTCTTCATCAATCCTCTTCTTTGTTGGCGTCTCATGGTTCTCAACGGTCATCTGTCCATCATGAAGCTTCTCTATCTCTTGACTGAGAGTCTTCTCCAGAAATTGGCACAGGGGCCGGGGCCCACAGTCCCCACATATGCTTAAGGAAAAAATAAAGTCAGTTGTGTTTGTATAGATACCGGTACCTTAGCATAATAGACCACATATTACGCTGGCATCAAGCACTGGGATAACCACATGCACAGTGAAAATCAGACAGCTTATCAGACATCTTACAGTGATTTTCAAACTTTTACATTTTTATTTCCATGGCACCCACGCCAGATTGGGCCAATTAAGGACCATAACTCTGGGAGTTTTTAGTTTGTTCCAGATATGTGGTGGATAAAACTAAATGCTCCTTCCCCATGTTTACTTTTAATTATACGGACAAAAAGCAGCCATTTCCCAGATGACCTAAGGTCTGCATGGTTCATGATATCGTACAAGATCAGACATTTATTTTTGGCCCTAAACCATTTGAAGCTTTATAGACCAAATAAGTATTTTTTTTATTTGACACACAGGGAGACAGTATAAGGATTTAAGAACTGGGGTGATATGCTCCACTTTCTTTATGTAAGTCGAGCAGCAGCGTTCTGAATCAACTGCAGCCATCTGATGGACTTTTGGTGCCATGTCATTATTCCGACCTCACATTGTGCCGACCATTGTTCCGAAATTACTAACCCTACTGTATCCCTGAAAGGTGCCACATACAATATTATGAAGATATTGAGGACGGGATATTAAGCCTAGATCATAGACAAAGAGGTGATAGAGTCTGTGGCAAATTTGGAGGCAGATGGAGTGCTCGTCAGCCCATGATGCGCTGAGGTTGTCTGTCTGATTCTGGTACTGATGCATAGACAGATAGATCTACAATAGATCCTGCCATTGCTGAGACATAAACCCTTTAACCCATATGCTATGCCCTCCTATGTCCAGCTTTTGGTATGTGTGCACAAACTTTATCCTACACAAACATTAAAATGCCATGGACAATGAATGGACAATTTGTTTGTGTAAACACAAACACTGATGAAGGTGAGGACGCAAATTGTGATTGGCCGGAAAGAGACGATGTATGAGGATGTATGATGCACCCCTCACTTCACACGGGTGTGATTTTTACTGAGGTGATCGGCTGACTTTGACATCGTGTTAATGTGGCTGTTAAAATTTAGGTTCACAATGAGCCTGTAAATGGCAGATACATCTGTTGATTCTTGAGTCCCTTGGAGATTCATGAAACAATCAAAAGTTCATTGTCATTATGCCAACTATTCAATGGCACAAAAAAAGAGACTCTTTTTGCACCAACTATTAATCGCCAAATTTAACTCATGTCAAGTTTGATCATTCCGTTTTGCATGGTTTTGACTCTTTCCAACACAACATTGAGGGCATAAATCAACAGGCCTTTTGGTGTCTATGGAAAAATATTGAGTATGGACACAGTGGGCCTGTGAAGCAGAGATTGAATAAAATCCTGCATGTCTCATTTCATTTAGGCAGAAAGCAAACATTAAAAGTTCAAGACTAAACAGCTTGGAGAGGAAAACAAACTGAGAAGACAGTTTGAAATGTTTGTCTGGCTCCCTGTTCCTCTTTCAAAATAGGGAGATCAAGTCATTAATTGGTAAAGCTAAGAAAGTTTAAGAATAAGAACCCATGCTGTTATCAATAATATCATATCAACTTTGCTGTGTCAACGAAGGGAAATTAACATTGGCAACTGATTAACGGCCTTCACATGGCTCTGTAGCTCAAGGAAAATAAAACAAATACTAAATATAAATAAATACACTTCAGATCAGAATCGTTTTAATTGCCAGGTATGTTTGCACACATGGGGGAATTGTCTCGGTGAGGCTCTTAATGAATAGTCAAGACAGATACAAAAATCTCCATAAATGGGCATAAAAGGGACACAAACAGCTGGGTGTAACGGTCACTCTGACACGGGTACAACGGGCATTGCATAGCCAGGTTGGACATGGATCTCCAACTTCCACCGTTACCGACTCGGTACTCTACAGCCGCGGGCACCGGTCTAGTTATACATAAAAAGAAGGGAAAAAAGAAAGAAATACACAACAATGACGACATGTTGTGGACTCACATTAAATAGGATTAACATTTAGCTGAATGCTGCATAATGATATAATCTAACTGCTGAATGTTTAATTGTTTGCATATTTCAGTTTAATACAAAACAACTGTGAACAATGAGCTTTGCAAGAATGTGAATTAAATAAAGCTACTTGGCCTACGCACCAAATAAAGGTGGAGATTGATTTTCAAAAATAGGATCCCACATCTGGTTCTGCTGTTTGATTCAAGGCATTGCTGTCTTCTCAAAGTGCATTTTGGTTGTATAAAATATTGTAATTGCATGTAATTTAACAGTAAGCATCTTAATTTAATAGTATACTGTTACAACCCCAACGTAAATTAACAGCAGAGCAGTGACACGGTTTGCAAGCATATTTACATCATTTTATTTGACCATTATGGAAAACAGTAATATACTGTTCAAAACCCTGCACTGCACAGCAATTGGTTACAGACAGTAGTACAGTACTATTATGTAAACTATATGCCTGTTGTGAATTGTAGTAGGCCTACTGGGCTATGTCATGAATGTATGTCCCCACTTGAAATGTATGTGTGAGTTATAATGGGGATGTTTTCATCAGCGAGGAATTGTTCACGAGGAGAACTTGCGGTTACGGTTTGAACAATCTATCATTGTCTCTTCTTTCAACTCATTCTATTTGAGGTTAGAGTACAACACTGTAATGTTTATGTTTTACATGCTTCATGTGCTGCAACAGTTCACAGAGTCTGCATCTGGGAGAGAGTGCCATATGGACAGTCTGATCTGACTGATAGACAGAGTGGACAAATACGAACGGATGGACAGACAGACACTGACAATACAGTAGGAATAAATCGACAGACAAACAGACAGATTGAGGAGAGTGTGTGAGTGAGTGAGTGAGTGAGTGAGTGAGTGAGAGAGAGAGAGAGAGAGAGAGAGAGCAACAAACAAGTTAACTTTAAAACTGTCTGTGATTTTGGAGAGAGGGGCAGAGAGGGGGTAATCACAGACTATACTGCCATTGTGGAAACTTTGTGCCCTTAAAAACCAGGCAGTCTGGCCCAGGGGCCAATCGATTTGTGGCGCAAGGATCACATTGTATTTCACATTGTACATTTTTTTTAATGTTCTGTTTGCAGTGTGGTGGACAAAGTAGACTCAAGTAAAAAATATGGTAAAGTAAGTATATAAAGAGTTTCCACACAACAGCATCCATTATGCTGTTTTGCTGGGGGGGAAAGCATCACAGTTGATGGCCAGAACAAATTGGAGAAAAAAAAGAAAAAAAAAGCTGGCTTCATTGTTGGCTTGACCACAGATTCCTGGGAGGTTATCATAGAAATGAGAATACTATAATTTGTGAACTATAGTAGAACCTACAATATGAGGACCATCCTCTCTATGGCCATATACATTGGAACCTAATTAAAGGCATGCCTAGACATGAGCAGTCACCGTTAGCACCACAAACAGTTGGATGTCGGCAGCAGTGTGAGAGAAGGTCACAATAGAGATCCGAAAATATGATGCGTGAAGGACCACCATGGACAGCTTGCGTAGTTTTAGAGTTATGCTGCTTTGAAAATCCTTGATATGTCCTATGATGGAGTGTTGATGGAGCTGAGTTGTAAAGGACTGTAGCTGTTGAGTGATGGAGGCATTGCTTAGCAACGGCAACAACACTACAAGATAATCTGCCGGTCGGCCATTTCATATGGACCCCTGAGGTGGGACCCCTGAGGGTTTATAGGAGGCTAATAAGCAATACCAGCCTGAGATGTTAATAATGGGTGTCTTAATTAGATCTATGTGTCCAGGCAGAGCCATGCCAGTGTGCAAGCAGACAGTAGTCATTAAGTATTGGCAATTGTCAATGCACAACTAAATCTAACACACCTTATAAATGTTATTGAATGCAGCTGTGTTTCTTACATCATGGTCTACTCTACATGGTAAGGTAGGCTTACTATAAGTCTTATGTAACGGTGGCGTTGTGTTTACTTATAGTTACCCTTCTGTAGTCTTTCTCCTCAAGCACAATTTATACTCATTCATTATTACATCATTAACAGGTGGCGATATAGCTGAATGACATGGCCATGTGGAAAACAGAAGGTGTGTGCACTGCACAGACATTTTGAGGGGCAGGTGAAAAAAGGGCAACTTATGTGTGGTGTGCGTAGAACCACCTTAGTGGTGTGTGAGATTTATAGATTTTGGCGCATAAGATATTAAAAGTCACCATGGGCCATACAAACTGAAATAAACAAACTGTACAAAAACAAACTTTCAACAGGGCACATTGCTATCCAGAGGGTCTCTAATACCACCTGTTGTCTATTTGTGCACGTCCCTGGGGTCTCCGGTTTGTTTAATATAAAGTTGTTACTTAGCCTATAAACTTAAGTCTAAAATTCCAGTTTAGACTATCCTCTTGTGACAAAAATCAATAAAAACAAAACAAAATTGTAAACCTGCCAAACTATGCTTTGTAAGATTCTCAAATATTTTTATTGGAAAACATAATCCAAAAACAATGTTGTTTCTCACGAGTACTCACATTTTTTTACTTAATTTAGGCAGTCTTTTTAAGCAGAACTGAGATGAGCTCAACACTGTGGTGGCAATCATGGCAGCTGTGAACTTTGGTTAGAGGACGTTTCAGATCAAGTATGGAATTAATTCTGCACTGGCCATATATGGAGCGTGTCTTGAGTGTACAGGGTCTGATGACGTCAGATCAACATATGGAACGATAGAACAGCTCCATATATCTAAGGGTATGGCAGCGGGGGCAGTGTCTTAAATGTACACTCTGTACAGGGTTTGATGTGGGCCCCTATAGGTAGTGCCAGGCCTTAATTTTCGGGCCTGTTGAGAACTCTAGTTTTCGCCGGCTGCCGGACTGTTCATACTTCATGTTCCACATTGGTCACAGCGCTGTTGGTGGATTGTACGCTTTAATAAGCTTTAGCTTTAGCTTTAATAAGCTTTATCTTATTAAAGCTGGTGGATTGGATGCTGCTATCTGTGTATCTTAACTTAACGCTATGCCCTCGAAGGGTTCAATGTTAAAGCAATAACTCATATGCTCTGCTTCAGAGTGATCTCACAAGGCGCAGCACATCCTGACAGTTTGCATGCAACCCCATTGCTTTGATTTGTGTTTTGTGTTAATTGAGCACAGCTGCTGATGGATGGTACAAAATAGATCATATCGTGTTAGAAACAGGACAGTCAGTCAGATGTCTAGTGGTACAGTGTAACTTTATTACACATTCTCGTATGTGGTGTTTGTCTTTGGTTCCACAGTTATTTAAACTGTTTACATTATGGTGGGCTAACGGCCCCTCTATGGGCTGCTAATGTTTTATTTCTCCGTCAACGAAACTAACCAATCATGACAAGCAAACATCAATCTGGGTTCTCAAACAAAATTCCAAAGCTAAAGCTTATTAAAGCGTCTTTAAAGCTAAAAAAGCATGCATAGAATTCTTCTCTCAGAAACTCTGTATAAAATAACTATGTAACAAATATTTTGTTTGCCCACACAAGAACAAAATGTGCATCAGCTACAGCTAGATTGGGGTCAATCAATCAATCATCATCAATCTTTGTCTGGTCACATTTAGTCAGTGGATGAACATAACATACACTTAATCAAGTACTGTACTTGAGCACACTTTTAAGGTACTTTAGGATTTGCATGCAAGACTTTATACTCAACAATATTGAGGGAAACTGTTTCAGAAATAGCCTATCTACAATCTCACAAAGTCAAGTGTCGCAATGTAACATTGGAGATCAGCTATTTCCGAAAACGTTTTGAAAGAGATGAGCAAATTAGTTCATTCATAATGATGAGTATTTAAGTTTGGTACTGTAATATGTATATTATTTACTAACGTAAAAGTCTGTTTAATGTCCTGTTAAAGCTGCGCTGCGTAACATTCCTCTTCTACCCCGGTTTGAACCCGGTTGCTGAAATCTTTACCAGTGACTTAATAGGCCTGCTTGCTCAGGGCACGATTGAATCTTGTGTCAGATCCCGTGTCTAGGTGAGACATGACCTAGCATGATCTAAATGTCTTAATAGAAGAGCAGGGAGACGAAATACAACCACCCCAAATTAGTATATTGTATTAACATAGTATAATTATTCCACCATACAGATTGGACAAAATTACATTTAATTCATAAAAAAGGTTACACAGTAGTGCCACTTCCACTTGTAACAACTATTTCTACAGTGTGTTGTTTTTGCTTAAACCACTTGAACCCCAACATCTGTCTGGGGTGGAATATTGAAAAATAAAATGTTGATCTACAATATGTGTTGTGAGCTGCTGTCAGCTTCTAGATCAGCTATGTTTTGGCAAAGAAATCTGGTGTAGAGGGAAAAAAAGAATGTACATATAACTCATGTCCATTTTTAATAAGAAAAGGGTTTAAGTGTAAAAAAAGGAGTACTTCCCCCAACAAATGGGGTCAGCTTGGTCTTTCTGAGATCTAATAGTTGCATGTCAAGTCTAGTATCCTGTTCTGCACTCTTCTCACAGGTCAGTGCAAGCACATCCAATGCACAGAACCCATGCTCAAACTGCTGAACCGAGACCAATTGTGAAAGATTACCTCAATCTTTAGAAGAGGGGGCAGGTGTCCGGCCGTTATGAAATCTTAACTCTTAAGTAATCCATGTGTGACCCACAGCACCATAACTGAGGAGCCTATCTCCTGTGTCTGTAGCGTGAGACAGCTTGATGTACAAGTATGTCCCCCAGCCATGATGTACAAGTACACCCTCTGGACATGATGACGCCAGTAGGACCGAGGGACTTAAACCTGCACAATCCAGCCCTTGATGCGGAGTGCAAAGCACAGAGGCAATAGGGCACATACGGTCTTTGGTATGACTTGGCCGGAGGGGATTGAACACCGGCCTCTCAATCTCAGGGGCGAACAGTAAAGCCCTTTTCACACCAAAGAGTCAAGACGGTTTTAGCGTTGTCCCTGCGGTGTGATATGTCCTGTTGCACGTTGACGCACGTTGACGCGCGTCGTCCCTAGTGATTCAATGCATGGAATTCAATGGACCAAACCACACCAAGGGTTTTAGCGTTGCATGGTGACCGTTTGGTGTGAAAAGGGCTTAAAGAATCAACATTATGAACTTTATTGTCACATGGTTTACACCTTTAAACCAGGGATGTTTTTGGTGTTTTTGAACAAGTTATTTTATTTACTATTATTATTTTTTTCAGAGAGGGAAAAGAAGAAACAGGAGGAGAAAACAAAAATGTTAAATAATCATGTCAAAGAGAGCAAAAATAATATACACATAACACCAGCTGATGTTATGAGTTTAAACATAAGGTGAGAAAGTGGCAATATATCAGTCCACATAGCAGCAGGTAGCAAGAGCACGCAACACAGGTCAGAGAGAACATTCTACCTGATGTGTGCCAGCAACACAATAAGCCCTCCAATCGACTTGAGACAACAAAATACTGCAATGTAACATTACAGAGCACCCAGACAACACGCACAGCAAGGAAAAAACACGTTCAGTGGCCAAAGATTAATCGCTGTCTACCTTCGTTTATAATGTACGCTTTGCGTGTGTGTGCTACAGTGCTCGTGTACCTGTGTGTATGTGTATGTGCGCCTGTGTGTGTGTGTGTGTGTGTGTGTGTGTGTGTGTGTGTGTGTGTGTGTGTGTGTGTGTGTGTGTGTGTGTGTGTCTCGCTCAGATCGTGCAGCCACATAAGCGTGTGGTGTGCTCTCTAGTCCCCTTTATTGATTGATGTGCATTGATCATATAGGGTTGTTCATATTAGGGTATAGGCTGTCTGCAGTGATTCTTATTGCAACACATTTCAGATAAGGTTAATTTGAATTCATGATGTCTAGAAGTGCTCTGACCTCCAGCTGCCCTCGGACAGACGGATGTGAACCCACAATGAGGCAATTAGAGATTACATGAATCACTTTCATCCTGGCATGGCTATTCAGGGGGAAACAAAATTGAAAATATAAGTGTGCGTGCGTGCGTGTGGGCGTGCGTGCGTGCGCCAAATTATCTGCCCTTTCACCCTGTTTCCTAGTACTCAGTCAAATGAGTTGTGAAAATGGTCTGATCTTGGTCCCAGATTGTCTTTCACAACACTAATTTTGCAGAAAATGCAGACAGCGTGTTCAATTTACTAAATGTGTGCATGTTGTTGGACATCAGGCGACCAACTTGGCTTAAGCAGTGCTATTGACCTTCTCTCTCGCTCTTTAAATAGTTTAAAAACTATAAAAGTGACGCTGTTGCCAGAAACACTGAACAGAAGGAGAGATGTTAAAAAAATATATTAGACATTAGACCTAATCATTGACCCATCCCATAAAAGATTGGCTGCATCTTGTATAAAATCTTGAAAATAAACAATATGGTATGTATTATTTACCTGCACAACAAATTTCAAGTGAATGTTGAAGAACATTCAAATCCAATAAATAACAAAAAAGTATATTTGAGTCTTACTCAGGGACACACATCGAATACCAGACCGCCCGCCGTAATACCAACTCGCCATAGCGAAAAGTTTAGAGAAACAATTTAATTATTACTAATGTATTTGATATTATATTTAAGATAATGAGTGTAGTATGTCAAAGCCAGATATGTTATAGTTCATTTCGAAATTGAGCAAATTATTTTGTGCAATTAAATGGTATAGTAATTAAATGATAAAAAGGTGAGTAATGATTCGTCCATTAGGAACAGTGTTATCTTTTGAAGGAGTAAAATGTAATAATTGACATATTTACTCTCTTGATATCGCATTCTTACTCAATCTAGTGTAAACTATAAACAACTATACCCTCGACCTTTCAATTAAATGCAATTAAAATAAATGTTTAAGGTGTTTTAGAAGTAAAACTAAAATGCACTAAATCGCGGCGAGTTGGTTTTACGGCGGGTTGTCCGGATACCCACACATCATCTTACCTGGGACAACCAGGGGCTCTTGCTCCAAAAAGTCACGGTAACTTCTATGAATCTAAGTAGACACGTACCGGTTGTACTGGTCCGGACGGTATACCCTTAAATGGTTGGAGGCTTAGTGAATTAGGCTAGATAAAGATAAGGTTGAAAATGGGTCTGTTAATATCCCAGACAAAAGGACGGGTCATCATGTCTTGTTTTTTGTTCAGTGTTTTCCGACGCCTGTTCTTGTTATGTTATGTTATGTTGTGATTTATATTCATGTTTTATCGGTTTGACTTTTCGTGA
>OOFJ01104663.1:0-10156 GCA_900323375.1 Benthosema glaciale
GATTTTACCTGGCAGTTAAAAACAAATCTAACTTGGAATTTCAATGGTGTAGCGGTTTCACTCCTGGCTTTCTGTCATTTGTATAGACTGGTAGGTAGACATTACAGACTGATGTATGCCCCTTTTCTTCACCACCACAGGCAACACACGCACACGTGCACACACACACACACGCCAACAGCATACTAAACACGCACACACGCACTCTACACACACACAGCCTCAATGCCAGCTGAGAGAAAGGGAAAGAAAAACACAGTCACACTCTCCATACAAACGCTGTCACTCTGTCACTGTGACACACACGCACGCACGCACGCACACAGACACTACCCCCCCTCTCACTACACCTCCATCTCTCTCTCTCTGTTTCACTACTCTCTCATTCTCTCTCTCTCTCTGGGCAGTGATCCAGGGGGTCGCTCTGGCGGCCACAGGCCCACATGTGGAAGACCAGCTCAAGGTCAACACGCCCACACACACACACACACACACACACACACACACACACACACACACACAGTCATTCACAATCACATAATAACAACTCCTCTGCTATTCAGTTGCATATAGCCCATGCCAAGATTGTTTTCCCTTTATGTGCAAATGCACGCAAAGCACGGACACGCGCGCGCAAGCACACACATATATACATTCTCACTGTTTTGTCTTTCAAGTAGTCATGCACGCACTAACCCACGCACGCTTGCACACACACACACACACACACACACACACACACACACACACACACACACACACACACACCCACACGCGCGCGCACACACACACACACACACACACACACACACACACACACACACACACACACACACATTCACCCATGCACGTGCGCACAAGCACAAATTCACACACAGCAATACCGTTGTGAACCTGACACTGCAGTTTGGAGAACTCTTCTTTCCCTTAACTGGATTTTACTCGATGCACCATACCATGCACTATTTCTGCAAACGGAGCATGTGCACTATGCACGCACGCACGCACGCACGCACGCACAAAAGCAAGGTCTCCGGACTGACTACGTTTTTTAGCTCGAACAGCAAGATACATGGATAGGGAGACAAAATTTGTGGTGGCCAACTCCCTTATCTTGTGCCCCTTAACACCAAGCTACAATCAGCTCAGAATAGACTGATCAGGGTTATATTAGGGATGGGGACGCGAACCCATTATGGGAAGCAGTTTAGACAGCTGAACTGGCTGCCAGTAGAATCCAAGGTTATCAATGGCTAGACTAACCATATGGTCCATGCATTTAAATATGGAGAGGTCCCAATAGTTTTGACAACATGTACGCAGGTATTATTTGATTCATTAAAGTATGTATTAACAGTTTGCAGTACATTTCAAGCACATTTCAAGCACAACTCAATACAAAAACTGTTTAACTGTGAGTGGACTACACCATAAAGCACTTGTTTACAAGAGGGTCCACCATTTTCAATTAATCATAAACGAGGTACACAACCATTTCACCAGAACTAACAGATGTGGTCGCTTTTAAAGGTAAAGTGCCTCCATATATGGTCACATCTCGTAACATCACACCTCCATGTATGGTCACATCTCGTAACATCACACCTCCATGTATGGTCACATCTCGTAACATCACACCTCCATATATGGTCACATCTCGTAACATCACACCTCCATATATGGTCACATCCCGTAACATCACACCTCCATATATGGTCACATCTCGTAACATCACACCTCCATGTATGGTCACATCTCGTAACATCACACCTCCATGTATGGTCACATCTCGTAACATCACACCTCCATGTATGGTCACATCTCGTAACATTGGAAGAGGTAGGTAATAAAAGGATAACTTTTATTATAGAACTGACGATCTTCATCAGGTCAGTGGCCTGATGAAGATCATCTAATAAAAGTTATCCTTTACCAAAGAATGGAAACAAGACCGCAAGGACTTTTTTCGGTGTTCCCTTTGGCTGTTGTGTTTGACTGTACCCTGTACTGATTTCATTCGTGTCTGACTGTACGCTGTACTAATTACATTCTACCAATAAAGTATTCAATCAATCAATCAATCAATCAATCAAAGAATGGTGTGCGGGCCCTACCTCTTCCAATGATTGCCTTATTGGCCCTGCACCCACTGTCGAGGTGCGTGTAAATAAGTTTGTTCTCACATCTCGTAACATCACACCTCCATATATGGTCAGACCTCGTGACATCATGCCTACAGTATATGAAGATCACGACACTGACCTCATCTAAATCTCCATATATGGAGTTGACCTGTTTTGGCCTTCCATATGTTGATCCGTCCTTCCCCACCCGTCCTTCCTGTTCTGACATTCCATATGTTGATCTGACCTCATCAAACCCTGTACATACAAGACAGTAGACACGCTCCATATAATATAGCCAGTATATAATTAGTTCTCTATGTTGATCTGACCCCACATGGCAAAGCGCCAGCGCTCGCCCAGCAGTCTGACGTCACTCAGGCGAGGTCACTTCTCACCCTCAGGGCATCTTACTTGTATTGTTCCAGTTTGAGTCTGGAAATAAGTCTTCGGACTTAACTGGAAAAAACCTTGAATTGCTGATTTATAATGCTTTTCTCAATAAATCAAATCAAATAACACACACACACACAGTTTTTTATTTATTTTTTATTTTATTTTTTTAAACTTTTTTTACAGGCTGATCTAGGACAGATAGAGATAGGATACTCAGACACACTCACAGATTCATACGTGGTAACAGTACTCGAGGTCCTCCCCGCTCACAAAAAGGGGCATGTGGTCAGAGCACTAACTGCCTGAACCACCAAACACCCCCATTATCTAGTCTCTGTCGCGCACACACACACACACACACACACACACACACACACACACACACACACACACACACACACACAGAGTCCTCCAGCAGAGCAGGGGCAATCTCAGGTTATCAGAGAAGATCCTGGACACTGTGGTTCTTATCAAATCAATGCAGCTTCAGAGCTTCCCTGTGCGATATTAAGGCTTCAGCCAAGCCTCTGCACAGGGCCGTCAACTTACATAACCAGGCCATTAATATTGATTGTTTCCAAATTTGTGAACGGAGGAGATCTTGCAATATATGAAAATAATACTTGCACCCTTTCTTCTTTCCAGTAATGATATCCACAGACCTCCAAGGCCCGTAGCCTGACCCACTCAAGTCTTACAGCAAACGCTTCTGCTGAAGTAAGCCTTTTTCTACTTAAAGGGTATTAACGCTCAGGGTTAAAACAGTAGACGCTCTGCATGCATGATAAGAAATGTGCATCCTCGAAAAAGTCTGCAGCAGTGTCTCAAAGTGTGGTCCGGGGAGCCCCAGGTGTCATTGAGGGGGTTCCAGGGGGTCCCTTACAAAATAAGGAACAATTTAAGCCTAATTTATAATTCGGCTGTTTGAAAATAGCCGATCTACAAGCTTTTTTTTTAATGTCTTTTTTTTTTAAGCTTGTGCAGGAGCACCTATTTTTGGGGGTGGCCAAAAGGAATATTGAAAAAAATGTATAATTAACACAAAACACAATCATTGACATGTTTGAGAACAACTGGTCTACACATTAAACCCCTTGGTTGTCCAAATTTAACCAAATAAAGTTAGTTAAATGAACAGAAATTTACAGCGCACTGCAGCTAGCGTGGAGCGAAACTGCACTCCAGCAAGTATCTGCTGTATTTCAGATGTTGGCTTTTGTGGCTAACCCAAACAGCAAGAGGCTGAACACACCACTGTAATCCTGAAAATGTCTGCAAGTTTGGAAGCTCGACAATAAGTCAAGCAATTTTTTTTTTATTGTGGATACAGCTACGTACTAGTACGTACCACTGCAAGAAGCCAGTTGCAATATAACATTATATAGAACACAAGCACTACTAGGCTATACTGCATGAATACCTTGTATAGAGAATTGAATTAGAATTTCGATATTGCAGCTGGAAATTTATAATTTCCCCTCCTCTCTGTGAAAGGTTTTATTTACTGGTATATCTACTTAGCGTCAAAGTATGCAAAGCTGTAAGATGCAAATACAGTAATGTGTAATAACATACTGTATTATCCCATGCCAAGAGTCTGTGAACATGAAACAATAAGCCACAACAAGTTTAACAGACATCAGATGGCATTTCCTAAACATGTATTCATACACATTCACTGTTGATTGAAGATAGAAACCCAGAAAAGGGACAGAAATAAAGTCGTGCAATAGCAGCCTGCATGAAACACAATAATGTGAAGTTTCAGAATATTTCAGAAAACTTTGGGGCTGAAAATCAAACTTTCTATTAAATGCAGAGAAACAGAAGTTGTTACAGAGGATTTTCCAACTGCACGTTTCATTTTTTCCCCCCCTCAGCATTCAGCATTACATAACAGAGCAAGGCGTTCTTTTTTTCCCTGTCTTTCTCTCCCAGACGCACTTTAATCCAGTGCACATAAACGCGGTCGGGGTGAATATGGGTCAGCGGGTTAGGAGTGTGTGTGTGTGTGTGTCTCCCTCAAAGTCAGACTTCTTAAAGTAAATCAAACTATGATGTCTCTCTCGGTCCGCCGCGGAACACCCCCATCCACCCAACTACCTGTCGTTGCCCACTATTACATAAGAATTAAAGTGGCTGGCTTCTGAGTCTTCTGTTCTGACTGCCATGCGCCACCATGCTTTAAAACCAACCTAGTGAAAAGTGAAAACATGTTCACGTGAGATACGAAATGAAGCTGCTAGGGAACTGCTTTTTAACAGTTGGTGGGTTTTTTTTCCCCCTTCATTTTGAGGGAGGGGGACGGGGGTTGGTTTTGATTGATTGATTGATTGATTGATTGATTGATTGATTGATTGAAGAGTTTATTAACAGTTTGGAGAATTGTAGTACATGTCAAGTACAACTAAAAACAAAACTGTTAACTGTGGACGACACCATTAAGCATTACACGTGTTTACAATAGGGTCCACCATGTTCAATTCATCATAACATTTAGAGACATACAAATAATCACTTCTGTAAATCCAAAAGCAGGGAAAAGAAAAATATACAAAGAGGGGAAAAAGGGGAAACTGCTTTTTAATAGTTGGTGGGGTTTTTTTCCCCTTCATTTTGAGGGACGGGGACGGGGGTTTGTTTAAGTCTTATTATTTGAAGTGAAATCTGATATGTATAATGATTTTTGCTCTGTTTCAGCTGCGCGCACTGCAGCCGCGCGTTCGCCTCTGTTTATGGCTAAACCTGTTACATAACAGCTTACATTCCACATTCACCATATCACACTCTAAATATACCTCCTCTTCCGCACACAGACAGGACGAAGGCTGCATGCTCTCTCACACACACACACACACACACACACACACACACACACACACACACACACACACACACACACACACACGCACGCACACAAACACACACTGCGGTTTACAATTTTTACAAATGAATCAAATTGTCAAGTCTATAAATATCCGTGCGATTGGCCGCTTGCAGTGCAGTGCACGCACGCACGCATGCAGTGTGAAGTGGAAGACTCGATCGGCCGAGACATGTTATTTTTCTTTCTTTTGAACTTGGGACGAGCTTTAGGTTTGCCTTATACTGGAGACTAGAGGGGGGTGTGGTTAATACTGTCTGTTACTGTACACAACATGGATGGACTGACGGGACGTGGACAGATCATGTTGTCAAATTGACTGAGCGTACGTCAAATAATAGACAAACAAAAACGTGGTCAATTCAGACTTTTCCCCGATATTTGTATTGCCTGTGTCCAGTGGCATTATTATTACTGTCTGACCAGTGACCACACACACACACACACACACACACACACACACACACACACACACACACACACACACACACACACACACACACACACACACACACGTCCGGGAGGTGCACCGTCACAAATGCCAATGCAAAAAAAATTGCGTCTGCTGGCTGGTGCTCAGTGCTGAGCTGCAACAATAATAACATTACTGGCTTCAACATTTCAGCTGCAGGCAGCTTTGAAACGCAGTTACGCAGAGATAAAATACTACTACTACTACTACTAATAATAATAATAATAGTCTGCCCAAGAGTTTTCCCCTATAATTTCTGTCATAGCCTATACGAGTCGACCATGTGAGCTGACAAGCCACCAAACGTCACTTCAAAAGGGGAGAATGGGTCTAAATTCGTAACAGTTTCCTAAAAGTTCACTTTTGACACTTTTTGTAGCATAACGTGCTTCATTGGGCACACAGGTTGGCCTGTGAAGGCTTTGATTGAGTGACGCATCTGGCGACTTATTTAAGTTGTTGTTGTTGTTGTTGTGGGAATAGATAGATTTAAGCCTCACGTTTCGGGATGAATGTGACATGTACTGTATGACCGCACCATCATCCCTTAATGATCTGAGCTGTCAGTGCCATACAGTGGTAGCTTGAACACCATGGCATGCATGCATGCATGCAGGCGACACAGTCAGACACACACACACACACACACAGCGACAAGGCAAAAAAGCCGCGATCATGGCACAATATATACTGCACATGTGTGTCCTGTCTGTCCCTGCAGCTTGATTGATTTCAGACAGCGTGAGTGAACCTGCTTGGATGGACGAGAATATTTATTATAACGGCGCTCTCTCTCTCTCTCTCGTGGTGCAATTAATTAATCCGCTTTGAAGTTTGATCAAATTCCGCGATCAATAAACATTTCTAGGATAATGAGAAATGTGGTCCCGCTTACCTCTGTTGGTGCTCGAACAGGTCTGCCTACGAACCGGGGCTGGATGGTGCTGGTCCGCTTTCCGGAGCGTCTCCAGGTTTACCGGGGTTTCCCTGACCGGGGTAGCCGGCTCCGAGGCGCTGTTGCCCGGGTCGCTCGCCGCTGGATCTGGAGGGGACTCCATGTTGAATTTTTTTCAGATTTTACTGTTCAACTATCGCTACTCTATCAACTAATTCTGTTTGATTTGTGAGCTCCGCGACTACGTCTTGCTATCTAATTTTAGAGTAGAACTAAGAAATGAGAAATGCGAGTGTGTCTGAGGTGGGTGTGTGGGTCTGATTGTCCACTAGCAGCGCTAGTGAGAGCAGTGTGAGTCGATCATCATAGCCACTGAAAAGGGAGAGGTTGTCAATAGCCGATGAATAGATGTAGGCCTGCTAGTAATCCATGCCGATCGACCCTGGGTATACTTTTGTATCTTTGTTTTGTTTTATTTTATTACCACGTAGCCAATCCAACTGTTTCCCCCCAAAAACATGATATTTGGAGCATAAAACAAAATGGAACGAGTTACGATATGGTTGTGCATGCATTGCATGGCTCACGTTTCTGAATGTGAAATTAAGAAAGAAAGACCCAGTATAGTAGGCCTGCTACACTTAAGTTATTAGGTTATTTGGTCGGGGGAAACACATAAAAAACATGTCACTGTGACATACCAATGACATACCACTACTAATCGAATCTACTAATCTGATAATAATTCAAATAAAGTGGTTTAATGCTATATTTCAAACATTGCAATCTCATACAGACCCCCAATCATCATCATCATCATCATCAATGATGATGATAATCATCATTCGTAGTCCTCAGCTATAGTCACTATACTTCACATTCAGCATCAAACCTATATCACAAACCCATGGATTCAGTGTAGGCTTTAGTACTTTTTAAGAAATTCCATATTAATAAAGCGAATGATGGCGATGGAGACTGAAAACGAATCTAATTTATTAATTAATCCAGTATATTATTTTAGAGTTTTATAGTGGGCATTTTATTTTTTGAGCTCATTGAGCTGGTCTGCTCTGCAGTCTTATTAGTCTGACTTACTGACTGTAAAGTCTTTCTGTCAAGAAAGACAATAACTACAGTAGCCTACAACGAGGTTCTTCTTTCAAGAGAATGTACGTGCGCTTAATGTGCTATCGGGTGTCCAGCAGCCAGCAGGCAGGAACGCATCATTCGGTAGAAAGCGTGCCTGCGCAGCTTGTTCTACTACACTGCAATTACAAACACCATGCTTTCTGCATGTGATCAGCGGCCACGCTCTAAGGCAGAACCACGCCCCCTTTAAAACGTTGCACGCGGACTTTGACATGGCCCTGCTCTTGCACTGACTGACTGTATATTCAAAATAGTCTACCTGCTATTTACAGGCCAAGCAGATCCACTTGAGACAGTTATTAATGATAATAACATTATTGGTTAAACAGGAAAGGTGGGCGTCAAAACATTCTGGACACTTGGGAAAACTGGGCACCTGGGAAGATTGGGCAATAGGGAAACGTGGGCACCCGGAAGAGTGGGTACTTATAGGGAAATCTGGGCACCAAAACAGAGTGGGCACCGGGAAAACTGGGCACTGGTGAAATCATGGGTACCAAAACAGAGTAGGCACTGGGGAAACGGGACTGGGAAAATGTGGGCACCAGAACAAGGTGGGCACCAGACATCGGAAGAGGGGACCCTAGGGGAACCTTTCTTGTATTCTTATTATTACTAGTTGTAATGTCTACTATGGAATGTGGAATTCTGTGGAATGCCTTGATACTGTACCATCCATTAAACTCACTAAAATCACTGATTTCTTTCAAAACTGTCCTGAAAAACCATTCTATCAGGAGACCAAAATAGGATTCCCATCGAAAGGAGGCGTCATTCACTGCTCAATCAGTGACTGTATAGGCTACTAATTGGCATGTATCTGTCTGTTTGTATTGTGTATGTATACCGGTACTTGTTTTTCTATGTTGTGTTAAAAAAATATATATAAATAAAAAAATGGGTGGTTCTATAATTTATATGCAAGCTTTGCAACTGAAAAAAATTGAGATCTCAGAGCCCCCCCCAAAAAAGTATAGTTCAGATGTGATGGTCTTTTTACCCTCCTAAAAGGCATTTTCACACTTTGTTGCATTGATGTACCCCTACAGCTGCTGGCCATCATTTGATGTATAATTAACACTTCTCTTATTTTGTATAATTTAGGCTTAGAGTTTCTGCGTTGAGATGGCTAGTAGAAGTTAGTTGTGCAAATCATGTTATAGAGCCTACTGTATAAACAATGTATTAATTAGACTCAGTGATGGGTAAAGTAATCATATTCCGCTGCAGTACTTGAGTCAATAGTTAAAAGTTACTCCTTGTGAAATGTTACTCCTGCAAGTGAAAGTTGACCAGTTAAATTAGAATTTGAGTAAAGTACAGGGGTGTTTGCTTTTTAAATTGCTGTAGTATTCAAAAGTGCATGCATTTACAAATACTTAATAGTGAATAGTAAGCTCATAGCAGTGCACTTGTAGTAGTACTTGTCCTAGCCTCAACCTCCTACAGGCGTATATGCAAAGGCTCAACTTGTGTATCTTAGATAGTATTTTTACTTAGATCGCAATTTATGTAGACTTATAGCATTTCATGTGAACATAGCACTATATAGTACATATATGCACAGTTTTATTAGGCTATTAGTCCACTTGCCAGAATGTGAACCCAGGCATGTTGAGTACACCAAGGTTAGAAATGTTGAGTATGGGTCCCCAGCATGTAGAAACTGCCGGATGCTAACTTGCATATTTAAGCAATTATCATAATTGGCATAATATGTGACCATATCATTAACAACCTATAGAAGGCAAACAAAATTTCATCATGATTTATGTAGCATGTGACATATCTAACTAGGGGGTTTTCGTGATGCTGAATCTGCATTTCAAGCATTAGTTTTGCTCAAAAAACACTCCCTGGGCTAAAACGGCCATACCCGTCATCACAAATGTGCTTAGTCAGCAAATCTGGGCAAGTGCTATTGCCGTTAATAGCCCAATGAGTGCGTTTTTTGCTAAACTAATGCTTGAAATGGATTCCGCATCATGAAAACCCCCTAGTTAGACATGTCACATGCTACATAAATCATGATGAAATTTTGACTTTTTTGCCTTCTATAGGTTGTTAATGGTGTGGTCATATTATGCCAATTATGAAAATTGCTCAACATATGCAAGTTAGCATCCGGCAGTTTCTACATGCTGGGGACCCATACTCAACATTTCTAGCATAAAACCTTGGTGTACTCAACATGTCCGGGTTCACAATGGGGCTCTATGGGCTGGCAAGTAGAC
>OOFJ01104665.1:0-10470 GCA_900323375.1 Benthosema glaciale
TGACTCTGTCATTTATCGATGGTTTCGGACGCGGGGTGGTTTGCCGGAACCGGGCTGCTCCCCTGGGCGTGTTCCTGGGGGGATGGGTGTTGCAGGGACACCCCGGGGACCCCCACATGGTACAGTTGCACCGCTCACTTCACACGGGTGTGATTTTTTAATGTGTGTGCAGCATGTGTCTGTGGTTTTTTGTGTCTACACAGCGTGCGTGCGTGCGTGCGTGCGTGCGTGCGTGCATGCGTGCGTGTGAGAATGTCTGCATGTGTACACTGTAATACCTGAGCTATAGCTGTCTGTGGAGGACTGAGAAATGGAGCGAGACAAAGAACGGCGGCCAATCTTGCCAGGACGCCTGTTGAACTCCTGCTTCTGTTCAGTGAACTGTATTTGCTGCATGCGGGGACAGAGAACAGATCATTTGAGACACCTTCTGTTCAGTGAAATGTTGCTGTGGCGACAGAGAACAGATCATAATGAGACAGTATAGACACATCCATTTTGTCACCACAAAACAGGGCCTAGGCCGGTGTAGCCTTGGCTGGTAGTGGTAAACCAGCCCTCGAGTCCCGATCCCGACGAACTTTACTGTGTGTCTTCCCCCACATCTCTCTCCCTGTTTCTCTCTCTCTCCCTGTGTAGCTACTGTACGTCTATCAATAAAGGCAAAAAAGCCCAAAACATAGGCTATCTTAAAAACAAAACAGACAAATACGACAGACAAAGTCCAAAATAAGAGATGTCCATCCACTAATGACAACATTAGACACTAATGATAACAGACACACAAACCAGAATTCATTAAACTATGAAAGCAGAGATATATATATATGTTTAGAACATAATATGCAGGTTTGTACGTCTTGAAATAATGTTCCAAGATAACACTTACAAACCTGCATATTATGTCAAGAGTGAAAAAAGGCAAATGTAGCAGCGGATTCCATGTTTCTTACAGTGAGGTGCTGTTACAAAGACCATGAACATGTTCAGAGTTACATAAAGGATTTGACCGTGTATGCATATTTAATATTCCTTATATGTGTGACGCAAGTAACTTCTACTATAGATCACTACTCAGACGCAAATGTTTTTTTTATACACTACGCTAATTAACAGCTTACTTAAGTATAATAAAGTCTGAGTGTTAGCTAAATTTCTCAGGGAGTGACAGTGGCGTCTCACTGTCACTCCCATACACTCACCTACTACTCAGTAAACACTATTGTGACAGATCCTGCATGAATCCTTACCCCTCCTTCTATCTGTTTGTATCTCTCCATCCAATTGGGGAGTTGGAAAGCTGGAGTGCTACAGGAGGGATCCCACTTAGCCATAATCACTCGCTGCTCACACTTGTTTGCCTGTGTTTCAAGTTTCACTGAACATTTTCATTGAGTACATGTTCCTCCCAAAGTCCCCTCCTGTTTTCATGGTCCATACGCATGCATGCATTCGCGCACACACACGCACACACACGCGCACGCACAAGCGCACGCACGCACCCACGCACGCACACAGGGGATTTTAAGGCTATGGAGCTGATGAGATGCAATTGAGCTGGCAGCTCCTGCAAAGGATTAACCAATATAGTTTAGTCTACTCTTATAAGTTTTTAGTGCTGTATTCTTAAGTGCAGGCTCTCTTTATAATTCAAACTCCAGCACTAATATCAATTCCATCCCATTTTAACTCCATCATCATCAGGTCTACTTTTAACATTAAGCACATTCAAGGGTAAGAGGGTGGTCAGGCCCTTCTCTTTGAATATCTTGCGGCTTCTATGGGTCCTCTTGGTTTAAAGGGAAAGCAAATGCAGCAGTAGATTCTTTAGAAATGAATTGCAAAATGCAGCTACTGTATGTGAGTTTTCCATCAATAATGTCATAATCATTTAATAGGATAAAAGGTACCCATGGCCTGGACGACTGGCGGGACTTATATCAATTCAATCCAAAGTGTGTGTGCCGATTAGAGGGGGAGAAGTGGGGGGAGGGGGCTGGAGCGGAGGAGCAGAGGCAAGTTTGAATTCTGTTTGCCAACACCACTTCTGTGTACAAAACACTGTAAGTTGCCTAGTATTAAAGGGTGCAACTTGAAAACTTACATAAATAACAATATTTTAGGAATCCTAATTGTATTTAGACTAGAGCAATTCTACTCTAGCAAACTGCCATTCTACCTTTAGTGGCTAAATGGGTTAAATGGCTAACCTAGTCCTAAGGGAGCTGACTATTTTAAAGTTTAATTGTAGTTAATAGGTGAAAACTCACACCTGTGTGAAGTGAGGGGCGCTCAGACGCTCTCATCCTCTATCATAGTCCATCATCCAATTATGGCCAGACACAATTTGCGTCCTCACTTAGTCACTTTAGTCTTCAATGCTAGTGTTTACACACTTTTGTCTTCAATGTTTATGTTTACACAAACAGTCAAAGCTGGGCATAGGAGGCGGAGGGGCTAGCCTAGATGACAGAGTAGGCACAGTAGGTAGTCTGAGTGTCATGTTCTAGTCTAGTGCATTGTTCTCCTTGTAATCTATATCTGTAGGTCTAGTTCTACATTTGTCAAGTAAAGTCTTCACCTAGTCTCCTGATTTCCTTTTTGTCAAGTGAAACCTGACAGATACACAGCGGAAGTCTGCAAATCTGCAATTCTCTGCAATATGACTATGTAATATTTCTTGTTTAGAGTTGAGTTCCTGCATTTGGAGAGTTACTGTCACTAAAAGTAGGAAGAAGGGAAGAAAAGCAAAGAGAATGAGTTCCCCGGCAGTGCCCACTGCTAGCCCTGTAATGACATTCATTCCAGACGCATTAGCGAATTAAGGGGAGAAAAGTGTAACACTCACCAAGGCTTAAGTGACTGATCACTCATGCAAAATTTGGACACTTGCAGTCCACTTACTTCCTAATTAGAGGCAATTACATTTGAGATGTATGTTGTAATAGTTTCTAATGTAGGTCTACCGTCTTGTGAAATAGTGTCCCTTGAATTTGTTTCTGTGACTTTGCTCTGATTTGGCTGCATCCAGTAAGTAAAACCAAGGAAAAATGAATATGGTACGCTTTTTTCAGGGTCCTATCAATTTAAAGTAGAATAAAGATCTTAAAAGATTAAGACCAAACAGTCAACAGACCAATCTCATTAATCACATGCACAAACAATTGCTGCCTCACAAGTCCAACACACATTCAGTTCTTAGCTCCTTTGTTGTCTAACACCTGTGGGAACCAAAAGCGTTCTGTACAGTCAGACAACAATCATCCTTATTGTTGATTTCCCCCCCCCTTTTCTTTCTTTTCTTGTGTAGCTCTGTGATTTGGCTGCAACTCGATTCTACGTATTAAAACACACTGGAGCCCAAAGGCTATTATGACCTTGAACGACCCACGCAGCCAACAGCAAATTCCATGTGATTATTATATCCAGTACTAGTAGTGACTGTGGAAGGATTAAGGCCACTTTATTTTTGCTTATGAAATAGCTCAGATTCACTGACATCAATGGTTGAATATACAGTAAAATGTTACAATTAAAATACTCCACCTCAGGGTTTCCCCCTACGGTCTGCACAAAAGAGTAGGTTTGTCAAAAGGCTGGCTGCTGTTAGAGTTGAAACAAGATTGCGTTTTAATTTATGTCTTCCCATGACATGAAGTCCTCAAATTAATTGTCTGGGGTTTCGTTCCATTGACGAGGCAGCTGCTTAATCATTACCAGAGGGGACCAAGCGACAGTACAGTCCAAGTTAACTTAATGATGACATAACTAACTCTAACAGGGATATGAAATTAGCTTCTTTAACCTTAGCTAGCCACTGTACAGTACAATGAAGGCAGTATAATTCTTCTCATGTAGGCCACTGTATGTGTCAAATATTATTAAATATAAGAGATTAAAAAGTGTTCCCTGGGAAAGTCCAGACTTTCACGGAACTCAAAAACTTAAGCGACAAAGTAGATTTCAAAAGCAGAGTATAGCCTATTCAACTCTCTCTGACCTTTCACTCATATCCAAATTATTTTGAATCATGATGGTCACGGCCATACAATGATGTATAAATGACAGTACACAGTAAAAT
The DNA here is from genome assembly GCA_900323375.1 of Benthosema glaciale. Taxonomy (NCBI): domain Eukaryota; kingdom Metazoa; phylum Chordata; class Actinopteri; order Myctophiformes; family Myctophidae; genus Benthosema; species Benthosema glaciale. The sequence continues at coordinate 4,082 of OOFJ01104665.1, forward strand.
CCTATACTGCTAGTAATCCATTTGTAATTATGAGAGTGTACAATGGAACCAAATGAATGGGTCTATTGGCTCCATTTGTACACTATCAGAGTTAGAGGTACCTTGATGCAAATGGACTGCACTGCCTCCGTGTCCTTGACTTTGCTCAGGTTCACTAGACTGTACCCCTTCTTCATGGTGGCAGAGACCCTCGCACAGTGTGCACAGTGAGACCCTCCAGACAGTGCTCAAGGCTTTGAATGAGATCACTCAAGGAGGCGTGCTCTCTCAGGCAATATAGTGACACGCAGGTGACAGGTGAAGTCTCACGAGAATGAATGAATGAATGAATGAATGAATGAATGAATGAATGAATGAATGAATGAATGAATGAATGAATGAATGAATGAATGAATGAATGAATGAATGAATGAATGAATGAATGAATGGCACAGAAATCATGACATGAATCAAGGAATAAAGAGAGGCTTTGTTTTACAGGAGGGGCAACTGGGAAGATGTGAGAGGAAAGCGAGGTGAAGACTGTGAGAAAATGTGTGAGGGAAGGAGGAGCTCGGTGCCATAAAAGGTCAAATATTACCAGAGGTCTAGTGCTGAATATGAATGACATCGGAAGTACGCTTTGGTCTCTTTGGCCGCAAGGGTAAACATTAAGACAGCAAAGGCATCTACATGTGTGAGCATACGTGTACTGTACAATACAGCGTACAGTACTGTACACTTGTTTATGCATGATGGAAGGAAGGAGGGGGGGGGGGGTGCAGGCTAGGGACTATAAAGCAAAGTATGAAGTGGAAAAATACCCCATTTTATATGGAACAAGCCCTACCAGCATTAACACACACTGGAGCTTGAGACACATTTTCATCTAGTGATTCAGGAGCTGTAATCTGTGACTCATTTCTCTCGCCATGTCTACACAATGACTACGTTAACTTGCTCACACATTACAGACATCCCAGAGGGAGAAGGACCTCTATGTCCCTTTTCCCTCATACCCTGGGCAATTACGTGCAGACGGCCATGCCATGGTCAAACATTCATGGTGTTGTGCCTTCAATGTGAGATCATTGACAACACAAGTATTACAAATTGACGCCTGTTAGATACCATACAATGCACGCTTGATTCTGATGTGCTGGTCTAGAAAGGATAAACACTCATATGTCTATGTCATTGTCAATGTCCTGTCTGTGAGCTCACCCTGGCCCCTTTTCCACCGCTTCAGTTATTTTGTTCCCACCTGAATACTGTACCAGTTCAGGGTGTTTCCACTGAAAATGAATTGGTTCAGAACCCTAAAAGTTGGTTCAGAGATCAGAACTGGAACCAATAAATGGCTCCCGGTTCGGTGAAAGCACCAAGGTTCCAAGAATCTAGAACCTAGAACCAAAGTTATTTTGGTGGAAAAGTGGCCACTGTGTCTCGGTGTCTCTGTTTGCGTGCGTGCGTGCGTGCGAGCGTGTGTGCATGTTGCCATAGATTCTCATTCTCACCATATCAGTCTTCAGAGCTTCAGTAACCAGCTCTTCTCCAGTGTCAGGAGCATTTTCCCCGTTTCTCTCTCTGCTCTGGTGGGCCATTTGTCTGGTCTGCGCCGCATGTAGCATCTTCAGCAGGTTTGGGCCGCATGCTGCTCGCTCCTCCCGTACACTGGAGCTGGTGTCTGAGCTAGGAGCAACATCTAGCTGCTCCTCCCGTACACTGGAGCTGGTGTCTGAGGTAGGAGCAACATCTAGCTGCTCCTCCCATACACTGGAGCTGGTGTCTGAGGTAGGAGCAACATCTAGCTGCCCCCTCCCGTACACTGGAGCTGGTGTCTGAGGTAGGAGCAACATCTAGCTGCTCCTCCCGTACACTGGAGCTGGTGTCTGAGGTAGGAGCAACATCTAGCTGCTCCTCCCGAACACTGGAGCTGGTGTCTGAGGTAGGAGCAACATCTAGCTGCTCCTCCCGTACACTGGAGCTGGTGTCTGAGGTAGGAGCAACATCTAGCTGCTCCTCCTGAACACTGGAGCTGGTGTCTGAGCTAGGAGCAACATCTAGCTGCCCCCTCTGAACACTGGAGCTGGTGTCTGAGCTAGGAGCAACATCTAGCTCTATGACCGGCTCTTCTGCATGCGGCTCCTGGTATACAACAGGTAATGGCAGGTCATCTTCAGCATTGTAGACTTCCATCTGTTCTGTTCCCTCTGACATGACTTCAGTAGCTCGAACTCAACAGACTGCAATCGGAAAACACTCCTGTGTGGTGGGTAAGTACATGAAGAGTTGAAGGCAGGTCAAGGCGTACACACACGTGCGTGCACGCACGCACGCACGCACGCACACACCTTTCCTGTAAATTGAAACATACCAGCATCCATGGCTGTGGAGCAGTTCCCATTGTCCTCTTGGGCCAGTGTTTACCCTAAACAGCACGTGCCATGAGGGAGTCTGTCAGTAAGTACAAAAGTATATGTTTTCAAGCTGCACACTAAAGAAATGATGTCTCTGGCATGTAATATTGTTAAATATTTAGTTAAAGAATGGTCATAGCTTTTGCCATCAAACAGAATATTCAAGCCCAATTTATACTTTGTCGTACACCGGTCTCATGCAGTGAAATTAGCCAATTTACAAGCTCAGAGCTCTCAGCTGCTAGACTTTGTGAGCTTGTATATCTGCTACAGTCAGAACATAAATAGGGCATAGAGTCCCACACGCCCGGCCCGAGCGGCCCGACTGAACAGAGTTGTTCCAGTATGTCAAATTGTTAAATCAGAGTTTGCGTTCTAGGCCTCAGTGTTCCTGTACACGCTGTGTAGACTCAGTCAGCACTGTCTGAATCAATACAGACACTGATTTGCAATGTCTGATGTAATATACTGCATTTTGTATTTGTATTGTTGTTTGGATAATGATTGTTTGTTTGTTTGTTGTTTTATTATTTATGTGAGACAATGTACAGGCCCAGAACATATTCAGAAGAATATTCTGATAATAAAGTAAAATCAATTCAAATATATAAACAATGCACAATGATGCTGGCATTACTTTTTGTCAATGCAATGGATGGATGATATCAAGAAAATGTAAAGTAAAAAGGTTATAATTGATAACATTTGACAAAATTGCCACAAGGAAACAAACTATTTAAATCTGAAAGATCTTCTATTTACACTAAAAGAGGATAACACAATACAAACAAATGCTTATCATGCCGTCTGGTCAAGGCTTAGTGTTTCCTCTTGTTCTTCTGTTGTCTTTGATAACACTGCTGCCAAATCACAATGGGTACTGAGAGGCAAACACAATGCACACAGTAGCTTACTTTGAAAACAAACATGCAGTGCAGTGACATGTTTTTACCATAAGCACCCCTCTAGCAGTCACGCAATCGACACATATGAGCGATATTTGTCAAAGCACTGTTGCAAAAAAAGCACAAGGAGAGAAGTTGATCCTCTCTTTTTGTGTTGTGTATTGTGTTCTACAGTATATTACTCTGATTCTATCATGTTCATTTCTATTTATCTTCTAATCTCTGGAAAGCAGTATGGAGTTCAATATTGGTACAGGAGGAGGGGATATGAATGCTTACATACATACAGTATAGGCTACACTTTTGTTATGAAACTTTTTCAAACAACATATGAATATTTAGATGAGCAGTAAACATTTTTAAACAATCTTTGACCTCAAAATTGTTCAAAACATTGAAATACCAGTTAATTCCACTAAGAGGCGTAGTATTATCAAGGCAGCGGCTGGAGGCAGAAAGGTTGTCCTCTGAAACAAGCAGATAAAATTGTCCCTGGGTGGGTGTGGCTACAGCACATTTCACCTGGGTGGGGGTGTGGGGGTGTGGGGGTAGCTTGGGGCGCTGCCAGGTGATGACAAAGATGAGGACCGAAGCGTGTGTCCCTCACCTCCTGCATCCTGCTCATGGGCTGAACATGACTGACCTGCCCATGGTAACACGGCACTGAAAACGGTATAGCTGTTTACTTTCATGCCTGGCTAACCCAGCAGCACAAACATGCTGTGACATTCAAGTCAGAACAATTGTGACCAATGACCATAATATATTGTGCTGAACACGGCATAACAAATAAGTTGCAAACTTTACATAGTGAATACCATGCTAATAATAGGTAATAGGTTCCCATGTACTGTACAAGTTTGTATAGTTCTGCAAAAAAGGTGTCACACCCACACACCCACATCCTGTCCTGTTACTGTTAGGCTGGGTGCTGCTGGATCAAAACCTCAACATAAGGTAACAATAAAATCCACACCCCAGATTGATGCTCCCCTTGTGAGTTTTCTCTCCCTTTCCTCAGACGTAAGGTCTGAGGTCTTTCCTCAGACGTAAGGTCTGAGGTCTTTCCTCAGACGTAAGGTCTGAGGTCTTTCCTCAGACGTAAGGTCTGAGGAAGAGTCTCCCGGCTCGAAACGTCACCACAATAAAAAATGATCCACGAGGGGAGCATCATTCTGGTGTGTGGATTTTATTGTTACCTAAGGTTGTAGTTCTTACATCAGTTTGATGACCACACATCCTCCACTCACCCACAACTGCTGCTGGTGAGGTCATACTGCTGCTATGATACATGGTAAATGGTACATTTATATAGCGCTTTTATCCAAAACGCTACACATCCTTTTCAGCTATGGCTCAAATTTTGCTTATAAATAAAAAAAACTAATATTATGTACACATTAAGGGCTCTATTTTTGTCCATGCTATGCTTTGTCCTTATCCCTAAACTACTTTGCCTTTTTTTACTATTTTGAAAAACATTTTTGAATACCGGTAGTTAAAATAGCCAATCTACATCGTCACGCTGTGAGCTTGTAGATTGTCTATAATTGAACAATTCAGAAATGTTTTTCAAAATTATAAAAAAAAAAGGCAAAGTAGTTTAGCCTCTGACTCACTATAGCAGCGCACACTTCCTGTCTTTGAGGCCTCTCTTACTCACTCTTTGCAACATAATATCTATTTTAATATCTATTTTTAATATCTATATATTTATTTTTGTTCATCTTCATATTTGTGTTCCTACATGCTACCACGCACCGACCATACCGAAACTCCGAAATATACCCCATATGTAGCATCATGCAGCAATGACTCAAAGTTTGTCACCCAACAGAGAACTAGTCTGATTAGGCTGGAAATCTTTTCCAGCTGCATGTTCCACAAGCTCAATCAGAGTTGCATTTGCAATTACATGCATACTGTATTTGGCAAAAATCTTTGCAACCTGTTTTGCTAACATATAGATTAAATATCTATTAGTCACACCGGTCTATTAATATGTTTTCCCAGAAAAGAAAAATCCACAGCACAGTTCTGCTCAGTCACCTCATGACTGACACCTATGCGTTCTGGCATTATCCAAAACCCTTCATCAAGGTGTGACTCTAGTCGGTGTTCATTTTCAAGCATGTCCTGTCCTCTGGAATGTTGAGCTGTTATTACACATATCACATATTGTAAAACATCTTTGGTGGGACTTGGTCATGTTTACACTCGCTGTGGTAGCAACAAATTCTGCACCAACCATGTACGAATTCTGCCCCAACCATGTCATGTGAGGTTTTTATCCAACTTTTGATTGGTTTTAACAAGTGCATGACACAAGTATACACCTGAAAGGTGTGCTCCTCGGAGACTGTCTGACTCATACACATAAACTCACATAAAGATTTTAAAGAAGTGAAACTTTAATAAGAAAATGTGTACAATTTCACTCAAACCTCATTTGTTTAGTCATCAAACTTGTTAGTCTCAGGAGGCCCCCGTACAATCTGAATCCCCCACCCACCTCTTTTTCCTCTCACTTTTCCCTTTTTTACCTCCTTTATGATGATTTCCTGTTCTTTGGCTATATAGAAGTGTATATTTGTATGTCTCTAAATGTTATGATGAATTGAACATGGTGGACCCTCTTGTAAACAAGTGTAATGCTTTATTGGGTCGTCCACTCACAGTTAACAGTTTTTGTATTGAGTTGTGCTTGAAATGTACTGTAATTTTGCATCAAATACATCAATCAATTAATCAAAGGTTGCACATCACAAAATCATTAGTTTGTGTGAGATTTATAGCCACAGCTAGCTTATGAATCTATCTGACCAATTACTCATTCACTAAACAAATAATTAGTATCTGCATTTCCTGACATGAAACACATGAATTTACACTAGGTTTCACATTCTTACATTATTTATTTTTACAGAAAACATAGATACAGAAGATAGAGGGAAGGGGAGGGATTATGCATTCGGTCACATTTGACATTATTACCGGCATGGTATCATATTATCTTAAATAAGGGTGAGTATATTCAACCAAAGGGTAAACATGTACACACGCACAGACACACACGAGAACACGC
>OOFJ01104668.1:0-12698 GCA_900323375.1 Benthosema glaciale
AGTAGTGTGTGTGTGTGTGTGTGTGTGTGTGTGTGTGTGTGTGTGTGTGTGTGTGTGTGTGTGTGTGTGTGTGTGTGTGTGTGTGTGTGTGTGTGTGTGTGTGTGTGTCTGCCTGCATCTCATATTTCCTTCCTTCTCCGTTTGCTCTCAGGTCTAATACTGGTCCACTGAATGTGTTCTCAGCAAGCACTAATAAGTATTGATCAATAAAGTTTTTTTTTTTTTTTACATTTCCTTTTACCAGGGCACCTTTATGAGCTCTCGGTAAACCAAAAGCCAGAATGATGACACCCCAGTGCTCTCCAATGAAACTCTAATTTTAATTTTGAATTACCTCTGCCCGTAGGCCTCACCTTTTAATAACGTGGCAAATAATGAGGACGAGAAGAATGATATGCAGCTTCAATACCGAATCAAATTGCTTAATTATGCAAGCCTTGCTTTTCTGTCGTCTGCAGGAAATACACTCACAATGGATCCACAGAGGGTTGTTGAATTAGTAAAATGGAGATCAGACTAAGACATTTTTTATCTTTATTAAATTTCTATTTTGTCATTCTTACTGTGATGCTGCTATGAAAGCTGAATATCTCCACAGGGATCAATACTCATTGCAGGGAACCGCAGGAACTCTCACTCCACTCACTCACTCACTTACTCCATTCCTAGTCTGGACATGAAATGTTGGTTATTACAATGAAAAAGGACAAGCTGGTACAATATGTCAAAATGTATTATTTTTTTCCTCTGGAAGGTGTCTGGTATCTCCCTTAGCAATGGGCGTAACGAAGGCTTTCACCTATAGAGCTCCATATAGGGAGACAACCTAGAGCTGTTGTTAGACTCCAGGGTCCCGAAGTTGTGGGACCCCCCTTGTCGCCGGTGCGTCAGGTGGTTAGATGCAACAGGACACTGGGGAGGTAGGAGGCAGACCATGCAGGGCAAATGCAGGAGAACGATATCTTCATGCTGGCCGAAAGAATGCCTCGGGAAGCCCCATGGGTAGACCAGGGGAACGAGACGTCTGGAATTCACTCCTCCAGCTGCTAAAGCGAACCCTCGATGAAGACGGATGGATGAATAAAGGTCTGTCTGCCTGTCCATTCCATCTATAATGGATGAAGACTACTCTACCAATCTTAAAAAGAACACTTTCTAACACTACTTTTAATTACGGTGTTAGATTAGGTTTCCAATTCACGGCCAAGACAATACGATCCGACTCTAAAAACACACTCGGTGGCAACTTTATTAAGTAGTCTTTCTCATTAATGCAAAACAGCCTGCTTGGTGAAACAGCAAACCATGTGGCTGCAACCGAGTATATTAATCGTGCGGTGCCGGGTCAAGAGGTTCCGTTAGTGTTTGATTAAACATTAGAATGGGCCAGACGCTACGTTAAACGTGGTGTGACCCTCCGGAGCAGAGCCACGACGGGCCGACACCTCCCGTCCGAGACGACCCTCGCTCTCCCCACGGTTCCCTCGGCTCACCCGGGTTTGCACTTTAACATTATCGTTACTAAATGATGTAACCTTAAGCCCTATATACTGTATATACAGTACATTGTCATGGGAGGAATACCGGAAATATCTAGATCTACAAGCTGACGACGTGCTGCGTTGCAACTATAGGGACTTTAAGCAATGACGGTTTTCACAAAGTTCTCCGCTAGGCGGAAGTACGGCAGCTACAGTATGACGCAATCGCCGTAGCAGTCAAAATCACTAAGCAAACAGCCGTCGGCGACGGGTTCCCACCCCTTTTTGGTTCCCATGGTAACGTGTCTATGCAGCACATGTGTGTCCATGTGCTTGTGTGTGTGTGACACCATGTGTGTGTGTGCATGCATGTTCACTATTAATAAACGTTACCAAACCGTTATGATGATGGCCATCAGTGGCACACCTAATGGGCTATGTAGCCTACAGCCCTAATCAAACTATGATGGTGACAAACCGAAGCTGTGACGGCAAGCAGGTTTATCTATCGAGCACTGATCCATTTACAGTTGCCGAACGGACTGCCGCAGCTGCTTAAAGTACTTAATGCCAAGATGGAGATCCCTGCAAGATGTGAAGAATGTTCAGTCACAGTGGTGAAAATAATTACTCACATGTTTTACTTAAGTAGAAGTATCAACACTGCAATGTAGAACTACTCTGTTACAAGTAAAAGTAAAATTTACTTGAGTGAAAAGTACAAAAGTATTTTTTTACTTAAATTACCAAAAGTAGAAAGTACTCATTATGCAGAATGTATCATTTCAAGTTCAACATCTTTTGAAAATAGGCAATCTACAAGGCTGAAATGAATATAGGGCTGAAATGGAAATCTACAAAGTAACTAACTAGGAAACAATAGTTTTCAAATAAATGTAGTGGAGTAAAAGTACAATATTTGCCACTGAGATGTAATGGAGTCGAAGGAAAAGCATTGGAAATTTGGAAATACTCAAGTAAAGTACAAATACCTCAACATTGTACAGTACTTAAGCAATATTAGTAAGTTACTTATTTATCACTGGTTATGTTGCTAATGTAATTCTGCATAAGGGTATATGGAACAATGGAGCATTACCACATACATGGTAGGCTATAGGCCCACAGCCATACTGTATCATAAATACAGTACAGTATGTTAGCAAGAAATAGCAAAGCCTATCATCAAGGGGGATGGTAATCTAGGTAGACGGGAGTAATCCATAGTAGAGAATAAGATCTATCAAATGTGGAGTAGACGCTGCTGACGGACAAAACAATATTGATTGTCAATCAAAGTAATTTCTAAGGACATTTGCGCAGTAGAGACGTGGATTCATACGGTCAACTCTACGTCCTTGGAGAATTCAGTGAATGTTCACTTACATGTATGTTTGGACGCACGCACGCACGCCAATGTGTACGCACGCCATACGCTAAACACAAAAAGGGCTACACTGTAGGCCTATCACACGTTGTTTATGGTGCAATACAGGTAAATATGCATAAACACAGTCCAAGATGCATAAACACACACATCCCAGCCAGAATTTCAACCGCAGCAGGATAAAAGAAAAAAATATATAGTACAAGAAAATAACCGTAGGGGTACTTGCTGCTCCCAAAGTGAATTATTACTTTATTTATTCACATTGAAAGCAGCAAGAACGGTGTGCGGACGCACGCACACACACACGCACGCACGCACGCACGCGACTGCGCCTGGTGCTTAAGCTTCTGGCTGTGGAACATGTGGAGTTATAGCATGTCAGTGTTTTTAAGTGGCGTCACTATAAAAAAGTGGCCCAGAGAACCCATAAGGGCTGGAGTGAGGCAGGAAGGCCGTACTCCAATATGCCAACCATTTACGGCCCTGGCTTCATACACACTTGAGGCATATGACAGCAGACCTCACGGGCAAATATTTACGAGGGATATATTATTTTTCATTGTGCGCACATTAAATCATCATCATTTGAAATATTAGGCTAGTGTTTGGGGTATTCTTTATTTTATTTCTTTCCCCCTTTTTTTCGTGGCAAATATTCTCAAGAACCGTTTTTTTTTTTATCCCCCCCCCCAGTTTTATTAGCCTATTACGTGTTGGAACTCGTTCGTGTTTTTGAGTAGCTTTAACCACTAAAACTAACTGTTTTGGCTCCGTCAGTCTCCGTACAGAACCAGACTACTTCGAAAGATGACTTCATCTCAATCTGTCACTGTTTTTTGAGGATTTGTTTCAGGGGCCATTATCTGAATTTAGGAATTTATTATGAATTTTGACTTGTGCACATTCCTTTGGAGTGACCGAGAGCAAAGATGCATGAGACACCTACTGTTTTCCCAAAGCCACATGTTGAGGCCATTGTCAAGCTAGCCAACGCCTACTGAGTGAAAGCTTATTTTGCTCTTATACCGAGTAAACGTTTATTCTGTATTTATTGCATGATTATATCATTGTTGTTCTCGTCTTCTTTTGTGCCTGTGTGAACACAACGAACACTGAGTCACTTTTCCTTGCCTTCAGCACAATTGATGTTTCTATGCTGATTTATTTAGATGGCGGACCCACAAGGCGTTCCATCAAGTCTCTAGAGTGTAGTACTGTACCACAGGCCTGGATGCATGCATCAGCTCATGCACATACCGATGACCGTGCAAGCAACACAGACCGTGCTGTGTGTACACATACAGTCGCAGAAATTCGCCCGCGCTTGCACACACAGCGACCCCGTGCTTTCATCGATGGGCGCACGCACACACGTACGCGCGCACACACGATTTATATTCAGTTTAGCCTTCAGTGCCCTGTGAAAAGGTACAGGTCAATATGAATTACTTACTTCAAACACAGCCTTCGCTGTATACTACAACAGTTGAGTTTTTACATGTCAGGAACAATGTCACATCGGAGATAAACTAGTGTCCTCCAGCTCAGTGGCCTTGTGGTTAAGAGTGTCCATGTCCACCCTGAAACTGGGAGGTCAGTGTTCGATCCCCGGGTCCGGGTCATACCAAACACTGCATAAAGGGGATCCAATACCTCAGCATCATCGAGGGTTGGATTGGGGATGGGTAAATATACAAATAGTAATAATTCCCGGGGGCGACACGGCTGCGGCTCACCGCTCCAAGAGATGGGTCAAATGCGGAGAACAAATCTTGCATTCAGCAATGTTATGTGACAAACAGTAGGACCATAACCTCAATTAGATTTTACTTAAGATTCATAGGCTAGTGGTTTAAGTTTGGATTGGGGTTACGACTACGGTTAGAGGATATAGAATGAATGCTAAAATCAACGCAACGTCCTGAAAAGTTTGCAAAACCTAGTGTGTGTGTGTGTGTGTGTGCAGTGCCGTGCGCACACACGATGTGTGTGGGTCTTACTCTTCCATTTGTTTTACATCCAAATGCCTTTGTTATGACTCAGTGCCTCAGGCGGAACAAATTACAATAAATGGAACTATTAGAGGAACACAGAGGGTGAAAGGCACAGTCCAAATTAAAGTCTTGCTCACTGGCCACATACTTTCTCTCTATCTGCATAATTACCACCAGGAAACCACCAACCGTGTGTGTGTGCGTGTGTGTCTGTGTGTGCGCGCACACGCGCCATCGAGAGAGATTTTGTGTGTCCAAGCCAGAGGAGGTCATAGTCTGTTCTTTGATTTTTTTTAGGCTTCTAAACACTAACAGCATTTCCTCTAAGCGCACCCGCCACTATACACCGTAAAATCGTGAGAGTTAATTTAAGTCAGAGTGTGTATGCATACAAATGCAACCAAATGGACCTGTATAAGAGTCCCTTTGTAGACTCTCTTGAGCTAGAAATGGATAAATGAGCACTGAGGTTTTTACTGTGTAGGCGTTTTAATGACACAGAGCTGTGGCGTGCAGGGTGGACAAGAAATTAAACCCCCCTCACTCGCAGCCCGGGAGAGTTCTTCAGACCGCAAACACACGCGTGTGTGCACGCACATGCAGGCACAGATAGGCGTGCGCGCACACAAACAGAACTGATACCAAGAGCTGTAATTTAGTTCAACATTACAGCTGTAATAAAGTTGTCATGGGTGACTGTATACCATTAGATGGAAGGACATTAAAGAGCCATGTAAAATGTGGTGGTCTTGTGTGTGCGTGAGAGCGTGCGCACGTGCGTGTGTCTGTGTTTGTAAGAGTAGTAGTAGTAGTATGTAAGTGGGTGTGGTCATTTTACAATTTTTAGTGTTGCATTGCATAGCGCGCTTTGCCTAGCGCGCTATGCCTATGTCATAAGGCATAGCGTGCTATTCCTATGTCATAAGGCATAGCGCGCTATGCCTATGTCATACAAAGACATAGAATGGTCTCAGATGATTCTGGCATCTTGGAATCGGAAGTATTCCCGGTTCGATTTCCAGCTCCTTCTGGCTGCCTTTCATAGTGTCTTTTAGTATTCACACACAAACGCACTTACATGAAAAAAGGCCTACACTGTATCACACATTGTTTATGGTGCAGAACAGGTGCAATATGCATAAACACAATCCCAAGCGAGAATTTAAACTGGAGCAGGATAAAAAAAAGTATACTGTATAGTACAATAATAGATTATCGGCACGCCGTTCTTGCTGCTCCCAAAGTGAATTTTATTACTTTTAATATTTCTTATCATATTCCCTTTGAAAGCAGCAAGAACGGGCGTGTGGATAAAAGCCCATAAACACATGCACGCACGCACGCACGCACGCACACAGCATATTGTGTTTAATAAAAAGCTGAAGAGACATGGAGTACAATCACAATAGAGCTTTTCAACACTTTTTTGTAACGAAAGAAAATCACTTGAAAAATTAAAAAAGCATTCTCTTGATTCTGCTACCCGTGCCCAATAAAGACTAACTCAAGCATTAGGCGCCGCCACGTTGTAAAAACATGAATGCTCTCTTAACGCTAATAATAATGGCATAATGAGCACACAGAAATATCCCCCCTTCTGACTTACACAATTGTACATATGACATCATCTTTATCGACAGATATAGCACCGATGATTCTGATCCAAGAACTGGTACTGCAGATAAAAAGTCATCTCTTGAGAGAGACTGTAGGCTGACGTAGCAGATGCTACGTCAGAAATTACAAACATGAGTCCTTTGCGGGATTTATATATCTTATATCTAGATGGATATCTAGGTTGACCAGACTTCCTTAAACATTTCGGACAGTTAAAAAAATACCAGCAGCTAACCTGAAACCCAAAGGGACGTGCTGACCATTGGGAAATATGGGACAACTCCCAAACAGCTGGTCCAGTCCAGGCCGAACCAGGCCGGCCATTTTAAGAAAAAAAAAAAAAACTAATATTATTATTATATTATTATTTTTAATAGGCCTTATATAATTCAGCCTTTCTGCTGAGCCAAATCACTGTCACCGATTTTTCACCGAATTTTGCGATTATGCACTCATTGAAGGACGTTTACATATACTGTACGGTACACGCTGCTGTGAATGCCATCATGCCGCATAAGCTTGCAGGAGAATGTGGTTCACGTGAATCTCGCGGAAAAGTGGATACCGTTTTCTAAATATGGGTTTTCTGCAAAAAAAGTGTTCAAAGATATCTGATACTACTGTGCAGGACGAGATCTGACAAGTCACTGCAATTCATTATTGGGTGAGTACACAACCAATTAGAAAGCAGCGGAGGTGAATCCCTCCATGGGAGCGCATTGAAATATGTATGGAACATACATGATGAATACGAGCGTTCTTGCTCTTTTCCCTTTTTGTACAGACGAAGATAGCGGGAGATGCAGTTGCGAGGCCAGGGAACTGCCACGGAAAAGATCACAGACAAGATGCGACTGGTACCACAGTACACAATGATGAATAATATCATTAATGTTATGTAACATAATTATACACCGGTATGTACAAGCCATGTGTCACAGTGTTTCTTTTTCCCTAATGTCAGAGAGTTGACTTAGAGAATAAAAAGGTAATTGAGTGTTGACATTCACACAATTTATTTACACCGAACGCAATTACCGGAGGCCACACACACACACACATTCATCTGACATAGACCAAAAGTAAATACTAAAGACACAGCAGTCTATATTTAATAAAGGGGTGAGTAAGGAAGGATAGGTTTTCAGAGTAAGAGAAGGCATACAGCACGTATTCATTCTAGTTAGCTGGAAATACAATAGTCATTTTTGTCATGATGCCACTAATCTCTTTAATTAAACAAACCTTGTATTCCCACAACCGGTTTCCATGAGACAGCATTCCACTTCACGGACCAGATACTGCTAAAAAGGGTTTGTTTATCTTGCACTCCACACACTTCCCTCCTACTTCATTTTGCCACAGCACTAACCAGAAGATGATGTGCCAAGCTCTGTGCACCTGCCATTTAGCACCAGCTGTACAAGTATCGCTGCTCTGTGTAAAACGTGCAAACTGCATTATGCACACACTATAAACATGAACATTACCACTTGCATTACTGTGTTATCCGTCTGGTAAATCTGCAGTAAAAATCTATTAATCTTATCTTTCCACTACTAGTACTTCTATACTGCTGTTACTACTATTGCTGCTGTTAATACCGGTACTATTGCTAAATTTGCTAATACTCCCCGCACACAGTTCTGTGTGTTGTCATTGCTCTTGTACCCCATCAGTGAGGAGTTGAACCAGGACCCACTCCCACTACTCCCAGCAAACACTCCCACCTGACATTTGCCACCCCAGCCAGCCCGTTGTTCATAGTAGTACCTGAAATGACATATCACCATCCCCGGCTGGCTTCCCTCCCCTGAACACGGGGGGCCCAATGGGCTCTATGCACACACATGCCATTTTGGAAAGAACTTGAGCCTCTTCCTAAACTTCCTTCAGGTGTTACCGCTGATACTAATGCAGGCGCTGTTCCATCCTGGTCAAACAGAGTCAGGGTGCTGCTGCTATTGTGGATGTTGGCTCACTGGAAACACTCTGCTACCTCAATGGGTCTCAAAGTGTCCTTGAGTGGGTTCCATACCGTGTGTAACAAACAGGTGTGTAATTGAGAGTGTACACATGGTTCTATTTGTATACTCTCAGTGTTATGGGGGTCCTTGAAATTAAAATGTTTGAAAGCCACTGCACACTAAATGGAACAGAGCCCTAATTACATAATTAGTATGATATGATAAGATACATGTATAGTACTTTATTGTTAGTTCACACTGAAATTTGTCCCAGCAGCCATGTACGTATACAGACCACATATACTCACATTTGACATAGTACAAAGAACAAAACAAAATTACATACAGTACATAAAGACATGAAGACATAAGAGCAATGTCCACCGCTTGCTTAGATAACCCCATGGCTACAACTCCTGATAAAGCCTCAAAGTCGACAATGGAACTCTTTAGTTTGACCTTATTGTCTGCTGGGACACCATATCTCCTTCCTGGAGGTAGCAACCTATATTCTCCATACAACACATGGCTAGTGTTTGAGGTGATATTCCTTGCTAACCTTAGGATGATGTTATCATTATGTGGATGTATCTAGAGTCTCTGCAAGTGGTTGTCCAACAATATTTTAACAAATGTTAAGTTGTGACTTTAAGGCTGCAGACAAACCATCCATACCAGGTGGTACTATAGTACTGAAGAACACACATAATAAGTTAAACAGAAGTGAAGAACAAAAGAAGAATCCGTCTACTAGCACCGAAGGATCTTAGACGGCGAAGGAAGTGGATTCTTTGCTTACCCTTCTTACACAATGATTCAATCTGATCTTATTATGGTCCATTACTACTCCTAGTATTTGTACGAACATATCTGGTTGATCTGTTCACCATGAATAGTAATCTAATGGGGGATCTGTGTATCTCAACTGTATTATCAGAGTCATTTAGAATGTATTGGTTTGGTGTGTCAGTGTGAGATTCGGACAGACATTCCTCAGTATGTGCACACAAAAGGTGTGCATATTGTGTATGTATAGACAATCGACAAAGGCGGATTTTCATAGGTTAGCAGGTGTAAATCAGTGGGTGACATTCATTTTTGTACACGCTCCATTTACCATCCCATTTTTCGTTTTCGAATTCAGCACAAATTAATCAAACATGCCGGGCTGCCTGTCTGTGTGTCTGAAGGGTAAGTGAAGTTGTCAGATTAGATCCTTGAACATAATTCACACACACTACACAATCTTTTCAAAAGTCGCTGTCTCCTGTCAATCATTGTCAGATCGCCTTAGAGCTATAGTCATGAATCGATGTCAGAGAAGGGTGATGGTACTCCAAACATGAAAGCCAGGTATAGTTGTACATATTTATCAAGCTGGGTAGAAGACTTTCTCCTTTGTCATCAAGTCACACACACACGGAAGTCTATTACATCAGTCGTGATGAATGATGCAGCAACTTGGGAGAGATTCTGGGGTTTCTATATATAGGCAAAACTTGGACACAGACAAATAGGGATTTGCAAATAGATAGAAGAGGAGACATTATGGCGCCGCGCGCGCACACGCACGCACGCACGCACACACGCACACACACACACACACACACACTGTACTAATGTACTAGCTGCACTAGACAAACAAACCAAAACGCGGCAAAAGAAAGATGTGATTTCCCCGGAATTCCCCATTCAGAGTGAGAGCCAACAGAACACCAAATATTGTGTGAGTAGCACGTTTTATAAGAAAGAATTATCTGATATCATTACCAAAGATAGCAATACTTCTCGTGTCTATTTGCAACTTGGAGACGCTGATAAGATACATGTAGACAGGCCTACATGATCCCCACAGGTCACCACGCGTGATACTGTGTCGACAATGAGACAACAATTAGTGTGCGTCTCGCTCGCTTTAGAACCAAGCATTAATGAATGAATTTAAACGTGGAAAGATCATGTATGGGTAATATTGTATGAGTTACAATTATATAAAATACATTATTTTTAAAATAACATTTATACAAATTAGTATTAGGCTATTGTTAATCACGTACCCGGACCATCCGTACTTCTTGGCCCTAAATAAATGTTTTGACATCACACCGCGGAAATACTGCAATCATAAAATATTAAACAACGTCCATTTAAACACACAATGGTAAAGTCTCTGCTTTAGTACTGCTGGGCTGCATTTAGCAAAGTAGACCACAAGATATGACTGGACCGAAGCCTGTGTGGGACACACTCTGGCACAGGTTGAAATCCCATCTGAAGCATAGAGACTGCTCTGTACCAACTGCCAGCAACTGTACAAATCTGAACAAGCACCAGTGACATCTGGAGTTCCCCAAGGGTCCATTCTCACTGGTTCTATTCAACATCTATTACCACTAGTTTACATTTTGGAAAACAACAGAACAATAGATCCAGATGGTTATGGACCCATATACAGTTACTGAACAATGCAATGAGTAAATAAATTGTTAGATGTGCCAGAATTTTTAACTAAATGAGGATAGATTTTAAACTTTTGGTGCCAAAAAGGAATAATCAAATGACAATACTCAACTTTTCAAAACCCAAATCAGACAAAACTTGTTCATGCTTCGGTTTTATAGCAGGCTTGATTACGGTCTGTAATAGTGTCTTGCAGGTCTCTGCAAAAGAGGACAGCTATATCGGCTTCCTATGAATCAAAGTAATTGAATTTCAAATATTATTAATGACTTATACAGCACTGGATGGATTGAGGCCCACATATCTGATATACTGCTCTGTTATGAGCCATCCAGAGCTATTAGATCATCTGGGACAGGTTTGCTCACTGTCCCCAGGGTCAGAACCAAACAGAAATCAAGCTTTCGGCTTTCAATTTTCTACACACCTCAGCAATACTTGAGCCTTGAGGGTCTGCCCAAACCTTGTCTTCTTTTAAATCAAGGTTTAAGACTAACTCAATGACTTTCCTGAGGAAAGGCAGTGAGTTCCCCATTGCACTTGCATTCACTTTGGCTTGCATTGCACCCTACTAAGAAAATGTAACTTTTGCATGAAACCACCGTGAAACCACCGTGCTGTTGCATGCGTCCCTTAGCCCTAGACCAAGAGGGTTGTAACAGGTCAAATATGTTGACATGGAAAATATCAGCATAGAAAACAGAAATACATCTCCCTTATTAAAAAAGAATTAAAGAAAAAAAAAAGGTCCCTCATGAAACAGGTAGGCCTACACGATTTATAGGAATGCTTTTCAATTCAATGGGAGTCACATGATTTAATCAGACAAGTTTGTATGGTGGGGGGGGGGAGGGGCAGAACACCACCAGCAATCGGCAAACACAAATGTTTGATTAAACCACGTGATTCCTGTTGAAAATGAATAGGAGAAGCAATCAAACAGCAATCCAGATAACACACATTTGTTTGACGGTGTTTGATACAGTACATGTGAACTAGGCCTCAGGCTTCATACACACATAAAGAACACACGTTCTGTGCTCTGCCTGTGTTTCATGACCGCCTCAATGCTTTTGTGTATCAAGCCTGAGGCAACCCTCATTAGTGGTGACAGTAGTTGTGTCTGAAGGGATAGGACGGACAGACAGACAGACAGACAGACAAACAACAGGTAATTTATATCCACGAGAGAGAGAAAAGAGGAGTGAGTGAGTGACTGGGAGGAAGCAGAGAGAGAGAGAGAGAGAGAGAGAGAGAGAGAGAGAGAGAGAGAGAGATTAGCAAGAGACCAGAGCGAGCACAAAACGCAGTCACAGTGTGTGTGTGAGAGATGTGTCACCCTTTTGTTGTTGCTGCATGGAAGGCGTCTGTCCAGTGAGGAAACAGGAGGATGGGAAGGAGAAGGAGTAAAAGGATAGACGCAGGTGATGAGAGAGGCAGAACAATGATGGCAGGGTGAGCTATAGAACATGTTCACTTGGCTGTTCACGATTGCAGCATTCAGTCCCACAGACGATGCTGCTGCAACCACACGGTGGCTGTTGTAACACGACGGGCGAGGAGCGAGAAACAGCCGGAGGAGCGAGAAGTGACAATGAAAAGGGAGAGAGAGAGAAATGGAATGGAATGGAAACGGGGGGTAAGAAAACGGAGAACAAGCTGGCACTCATGGTGCCTGCTGTATCAAAGCGGGCTGGCGTGCTGGCTGGAAAGGGAGAGATCAATCTGGTGGAATAGCTAAGAGACCTTTCAATGAACTGGCTTTAATCTCCCGATAATACTACAAACT